>JAQIXT010002598.1:0-10387 GCA_034700445.1 Stenotaenia linearis | reverse complement strand
GGAGTCGGGGGTTGACTCTGGGTGTGGGGGTTTTGTTGTTTATTGGGGGTTGTTTATTGATGTATTTTTTGATGGGATTTTGTGAAATTTTGAGGTTTTGGGTACTAATTTGCTGGATTTTTGTAGTTTTTATTAGAAATTTGGCTAAATGTTTACATTTTGACTACAAATTTGATAAATTTTTATAGTTTTACAACAAATTTCCACATTTTAATAACAAAATATAAAATTTTACATTTTAATTACAAATTCCCTTAAATTTTCACATTTGGATCACAAATATCCCAAATTTTTATATTTCACAACAAACCTGACCAAATTTTCACATCCTTAATACAAATTTACCTAAATTCCCACTTCCCCTCAACAAATCTCAACATTTTAACAAACCCCACAATTTTCATAACAAATTTACACACATCCCCACACACCCCTTCCCCTCCCAAAATTTCCAACCCTTTTTTCACGCAATTAATTGATGCCTGTTTACTTAACAAAATGAGGGATCCCCGTTAAACGGAGAATGTTTGCATTGGATTTTTCGCCGCATCATAACGCGCTTGTTTTCTTAAACTTTTGTTCCTTTTATCCCTCATACCACACCACACCCTTGTTGTTTATCCAAGCCTCCCTTGTTTTTGATAAAGCGCTATGAAGTCTAACAAGATTTTTGACAACCTCATATCTTTCTCCTAAAAAAATAAAAAATAAAAAAAAATTTAAAAAAATTTAAAAAAATTTGAAAAATAAAAAAATTAAATTGTTTTGTCTTCATTGAAATTTTTTTTTCTCCCCCAAACAAAAGGCATTACTTTAAAAGGCCCTTTGGATGTCCCTTAAGGGCCGTGTGGGCACATATCCCCTTGTCACAAATTCAAAACAGTTTGTAGTCGTAAAATAGTAATGGCGGTGTGTAGTCGATATTATAGATATCCTGTAAAGGTTAGTTGGTATTCAGGTAGTGAGTTAATGTATTAATATGAGAAAGAGAAAGGAAAATATACAAAATGGAACAAATTTCGAGAAAAATTTCTTTTGGTTTATGGAAACGCGACGTGCAGGTGGGATCTCGTTATAATGAATACGGTTTGCCGAAAATACCGTTATAACGATATTTTTTTTTGAATTTATAATCAATCTCGTTATAACGAAGGTTTTTTCTGGTTATTTTAATATTAGTTTAAATTACTTTCTTATTATTGTTATTATTTTAATGTTAGTTTAAATTACTTTCTTTAATCATGCTTTTAACCACTTGTACTTATAATGCTAAGTTCCAGCATTAAAACACTATTGCACTTTCACTTATTCACATAATCAAACAACATCACTCGCTCATCAACAACGCGAAGAGCCGGTAGCGTTTCCCCAGTTAGAACTATGTTTCAGCTACATAGATTTGTGTATATAGATTGGATACAGCGATTCTATATAGCTGATATATAAATTCTATATTCGTGTTGCCTGGGAATGTTCGGGTGGTACCAAACACTGCAAATCAACTTTACATTAAAAAAAGCTTGATAATCCATGTAACATTCAATGTGAAAGTTGTAACCCCAGGCGTTCGATGCCGATACACATACAATTCTGCTTTTACATGGTGGATACCTTCTAGAGAACAACGGGTAAGGAAAGAAAACGCATACAGTCAAACCCTGTTGTAACGAAACGCTCGGGACCAAAAAATCAGTTCATTATAATGAATTTCCATTATAACAAAATTTTTAAACGTGAGCTTTAATGGGTATTTTAAATTCCTTTGTTATAGCGGGGTTTTTGTTATAAGCGAATTCGTAACAGTGGGGTTCAGCTGTAAAAACATTTGGTTTATTTTTCTGGACCCCGTTATATGAATATCGTGTAAAAACAGAATTGGGTGTACCCACATCGACGACAACAAAGATGGGTGGAAAATGGCGGCCGCTCGTGAATTTGCGGATGTGTAAAACGATGATAAAGTTTAGTCGATCGCAGAAGCGGACCTGGATCGATGGGTCCGAATTTAGTATTCACCCCGCATCAACAAACTCGCCTATCGATGGGTTTGCTTGGCAGGTGTACGTGCACGACTAAAATGCTCGCGACGAATACAAACAACAGTGAGATGCCATTATTGTTGCATTTTGCACGACCGACGCCATTTTTTTTTTTTTTTTTTTTTTTTTTTTTTTAAAGAGGGATATTATACTGAATCAGCAGATTTTGGAGACGAGTTTGCTAATGTTAACCCCCACATGTAATTTGTCAACCCACTCAGCCTTCATAATCACTAGTGGGTTCCATTTGTTTCCATTATCTAGTTTCTTTGCCACCCTCATGTGAATGTGAAATTAAGTCGGGAACAGTGGGGTAGAAGATAATTTGTTTTAAGTTAAAAAAGGTTGACGAAGTTTGGGGGTTGATGAGGTTTGATGGAGTCATGGTTGAAGGTTTTTGATGAGGTTTGCGATTTTTAAGGGGAATTTGTGAGATTTTGATGAAATCGATGAAATTTTGGTGGAGTTTGGTTAAAATTTGGTCGTGTTGACCAAGTTTTGGTCAGTTTTTTTTACATTTTGATGAAAATTTGATGAAATTTTTAAATTTTAGCAAAAGTTTTGTAAAATTTTCGAATTTTGACTCGATTTTGGCCATAATTTGACGAAATTTTCACAATTTGTCACAACTTTGGCTTAAATTTGTTGAAATTATTGCATTTTGGCTAAATTTTGCTGGAAAATTTGAAGAAATTTCATTTTTTAGCCCATATTTTAATGAAAATTTCAAAAGTTTACAAAAATTTTCACAAATTTTACCAAAAATTAATCAAAATTTCAAATTTCAACCAAAATTTTATCAACCCCCACACCTTTACCACCCCTTTCAAAAAAAAACCCCTTTCGTCTCAACAAGACCACAACTCAAAATTTGTTTTGGTCATTATAATTAGTTGATTTAATTGATGGAACTTGAGCCGAGATGAAAGGGGTGTTTGAGTTATCTTTTGTTTGCAGTGGATTTTGAACGATGGGGGTGTTAATTAATAATTGAAAATGCAAGTTGCAATTTGTCAACAACATTTAAGAGCTAAGTTGCCCGGAATTTAGTCGTGATTGAAATATTTGACGCTCGTTTGAGGACGAAGGAGGAGTTTTATTTGATTTAGATTGACCACGTCCGGTTTTGATAATTTCGACCGACCATTGTCACTTGGACGTCCATTTACAAAGGGCGTTTGTTTCGCATTCCGGACTATGCTTTCATATATTGCTTTTGTTGTGGATTTTTTTTTGTTTTGTTGATTGGTTTATTGGCAGTTGGTTGGTGGTGGGGTTTAGATGGGAAATTAATTTTTATTTTTTTTTTTATTTTATTTTTTTTATTTTGGGTGGTTATTTTTAGTTTTTTTTTTGGGTGAGATGTAATTGGGTTTGATGGTTTAAAGAAATTTTGGAGGGATTTGGGGATATTTTGTTTGGATTTGTCGAAATTGAAGTAAATGTTAAGTAAAATATGTCGGAATTTAATAGAATTGGAGGGAATTTAGTTAGAATATGTGGAAATTTAATGAAATATATTTAAAATTTGTCGAATTGTGATGAAATTTCACAGAATTTGTCGAAATTTAAATGTAATTCAATGAAATTTCACAGAATTTGTCGAAATTTAAATGTAATTCAATGAAATTTCACAGAATTTGTCGAAATTTAAATGTAATTCAATGAAATTTCACTGAATTTGTCGAATTTCCGAAATCTAATCAGACAAATTCCAACTCCAACTTCCCAAAACCCAACAAAATCTCTACAAACTCCCAACAAAACATAAAAATCCCCCAAAATCCTAATTTCTCCCAGACCAAGACCTTCATCCACTCACAAAACAACCCCATTTTAAACTCAACTCCCAACCCCAACCTCCACTCGACTTTTTATCATTGCCTCCTCTCGACTTTTGTCCCTCGAGGTCCTTCCTTAATTTATTCCGCACCGGCTTAATTGATATTTGTCGAGCGAGTGTCGCGTTTCCTCCACCACATGTCTCTCGGTAGTCGAGACTAGAAAAAGACCAGCGCCCCATGTCACGTGCACCTGGCTTTTATCGGTGGGTCCAGTTAGTCGCTGCTCCCCGAAAATGGCGCCACCGAGTCCAATCGGATTACATTTTTCGACGGATTTAAGAGAAAGGGACTCGAAGGATTTAAGCCGTGCCTAGTTCAAGGCCCCTTTTCTCTTATTTATTGCTAGTTTTGCACGACCTTGATGGGGCAGCGAATTATCCGCTGGGAATTCGCGCTCAAAAGAAAAGGCAAATGTCACCTTGGCCGCTTTGTGCGTGTGTCTTGGCCCCGAGTAATTTAAGCAAATGGTTCGAGCACAGGGGATTAAAAGGGGAGAAGAATTTTTTTTTTTTTTTTTTTAAACACAAATCTTCCATTGTGATTTCGGTACAGGTGAAGCGAGTTTGTGCCAGGTGGGGTGTCCGTTGGCTGGTGATTTATTCGACGACTGGCAATACGAGTTCATTATCCGTCCGGTCGATGAAAGAAGTTCGGCCCAAAGGCGGGTTCGTGGCTGGGAGAGAGAAACCCTTTTGTGCGAAACCCCCAGGAAGAAGGGAAAACCTGTGCCTTGGTGGGGGAAATGCTTCTTGTGGAATATATCGGGTTTCCCCTGCTCCCCCCTTTGGTAACCGGCAGATGGTTAAGTCAGATACGGCAGTAATGTCGTAATTATCGAGTGCGACATTGGGGATTACGATAATTTTGCTCGCGAGAAGTCTGGAGTTGACCATTAGTGGGCGGACAATGGAACGCCGGTCGAATTCTGCTTTGCAATGATGGGAAGAGCCGCAATCGAAAGATCAAAAAGCGATGTAGCGAGGAGGATTTTCAGTCGGATACAGGGTTAATGTAGTAATTATCGAGCGCGACAATGGTGATTACAATCTTTCCGAACGGTTCTACTGGAAGAGTCAGTAATAGATGGGCGATTTGACGATTGGCGAATTGTGCTTTGCAATGACGGGAAGAGCCGATATTGAAGGATCGAAGGAATATGTAATTATAAGGGCAACAACTTGATTTATTAAATCCCACGTTGGTTGTTGGTGAATTCTGCTTTGCGATGATGGAAAGAGCCGACGTCGAAGGATCGAAAAGCGATGTTTCAGGGTGGATTTTTAGAGGTAAACACCTGTCCGACAGATGGTTTTGATAGACATCAGGGATTATAATCGATTTTATTAGAACAAACCTGTCTTTGCCAATAATGGATAAATTCAATTGTCGAATTCAGCTTGGAGATGACAGAAGGAGATGATAAAGATCAAAAAGGCGTGGAGCGAAGTTAGCAGTCACTGACAGAAGGCGATTATTAATTATAAAGTGTGGCAAGTTGAATTACAGTTTTTAATAGACGAATTTCACTAAGTAGTCTGTAATGATAGGATATAGGAAGAACCGTCAAAGATATGAAAGATGTTTCATGGCGGATTTCCGACAGACATGTGTAATAACAGGAAGAACTGATGCCAAAAGATGGAGAATTTTTAATAGAAAACAATCGACAAAAGCATACAATTCAATGGTTGTGGA
The DNA here is from genome assembly GCA_034700445.1 of Stenotaenia linearis. Lineage (NCBI taxonomy): Eukaryota > Metazoa > Arthropoda > Chilopoda > Geophilomorpha > Geophilidae > Stenotaenia > Stenotaenia linearis. Next base: position 4,809 of record JAQIXT010002598.1, on the reverse strand, counting down.
ATTCTGCATTGCAATGATAGGAAGAATCGATATCGAAGAATCAAAAAGCAAAGTTGACATTAGACGTAACCATTTCGCTGGCCGATGTGGTGGAAAAAGAAATAATAAAAGATCAAGAAAAATTGTAATAAAGTTAGAAGTCATTTTGGACTTCTAGCAGACAGATGTTATTGCAGAAACAATCAATGTTGAAAGATGAAGAATTTTACTCAAGAGCTTGATATCAATAGACAAATTTAGCATTTATTGAAGAGCCAATATTGATGAATCAAAAAAGATAAAAAGTGAGAAATAATGGGAACGGCAGCACCAAATAAAAATTTTATCCAGAGAAACAATTCGTCGTTTCTCGAAGAAGCTTTGCAGTGGTAGGAAGAGCTGACATCGAAGCACAAAAAAAGCAAAATTGATGTTGGCGTGACCAATTCCACTGACTGATGTGGTGGGGAAAGACTCAATAACAAAAGGTAAAGCAATGTAACGAAAGTTAGAAGTCATTTTGGACTACAAACAGATTACTAAGCAATTATAGGAGCTGATATTGATGAATCACGAAGAGAAATTGACATTAGGAAAGATTGCACAACTGTGGGAAGAATCAACAGTCTAAAAATACTCAAAAGGCTAATTTGAAGAACAAAGCAATTCAATGCTGGTCGAATTCTGCTTTGCAATGATGGGAAGAGCCGATATCGAGGCATCAAAGAGTGAAGTCGGTGTTAGGTGTGACCACCCCGCTGACAAACAGATGGCCGTGCAAAACCGTTATCGCAATTAAAAGTAGCACGGGCATGACGGAAAGCCATTTTACCGAGTCGAGTCAGGTGGGGCAGGGCGCTTTATCTTGCTTTATTTATTCGGGGGTGGAATATTGGGAGTAGGCGTGTGGCCGACCATCTGTTGCCTCTATCGGAAGACCGATACGATCATTATCCTACGGCTGCCCACAACCAGAAAAGCAAACGGAACGGTTCTACCATTTTGCGGCCATTCCGATTGGCAACATACCAAAAAGGAAAGAGATAGAGAGAAATGGCGGCCAAACCTCATTTTTCAAGGTCTCGGCGACCACCGAGACGAGGGTTTTTGCTCCTAAACACGGGACCACACAAATGGATTGTTTTTATACAGTCGGGTCCATTTTAAAAGGAAAAAGGGGCGAGGCAACTGGAATAGGAATAAAGGGAAAAAAATCGATTAGTAAGCCGATGGAGTCGAGATTAAAAATAAGTAAGCAGTCGGTCATGTTTGCATTTTAAAAGTAGTGATTTGAGGCGAAACGACGAGTTTTCTTCGGTCTTCGGTTCTTTGTTGCTGGGTGGAGTTGGAATTGAAAAAAGAGAAGGAAAAAAGTGGTTCGGGCAAGTTCATGCATCTTAAATGGTGTGAATAAGGGTGGTCCATGTGCTTAGCCCTAATATACGAGCCAGCGAGCGAAAGGGAAAAATTCTCGGGGATAATGTCTCAATTAGGATCCCGCAAAGCGAAGAAACGCATGGAATTAAACGGGAAATGGACTTTGGGCATTGATGAGTTGATGGTGGAAAATGGCGGATCAAAAGTTGGTGCGTAGTGAATTGGAAATGTAGAATTTGGAAAAAAGGGTTAAATGGTTGAATAGTTGTCGAAATATATCGGAATTGCTTAATAAATGTCGAAAAAGAGAAAATAGGTTGATTTTATTTCATAATTTCGACATTTATTGGCTCAAGAAGGCCCATTGTTTATTGAAAATGTTTATGAATGCTAACATTTTTCACTTTTAACAAGAATAACTTTTTTTACTAACTTTTGTTTATCTCTCCCCCTTTTGGCCCCACCTCTGCACATAAAAGTTGGAACAGAAAATACGTCAATTTTCCGACACATTCCATTACAATTTCAACGTTTCATCGACATCCACCGTCTTCACCCCACCCCAAAACCTCTTTCCCCTTCCTTTCCTTTGGCGCTTCGCCCGTCATCACGACAACAAGGTGGCGAGTTTAAAATAAAATTGTTTGGCTTTGGCGTGTGTAGTATCCATGACGACGCAACAGAGGGTTTACTTTTGCCTGGACACACGTGGAAAGAGACTTTTATCGGATGACACGAAAGGGCGTCTTTTGAGGGGGAACGTGACAAAAGACGCCATTCACGCGAAAATGCCAAATGCGGTCTCGGAACGACGGGGAGGGGCGAGTTAAGGGGGCAACAGAAGTGGCGTTTGATTACAGGTATGCGTGAAAAGAGGGGAATAGAGCGCCAGCGCCTCTGGCGGAGAATCCTGTCAACTGTTTACGGTTTACGGTGTTTACCGCTCGCTTGTTTCCTCTTTAATTTCTGAGAGGTGGAGTGAGTAATTGCAACTTTTGGTTTTTTTTTTTTTTTTTTTTTTTTTTTTTTTTTTTTTTTTTTTTTTTTTTTTTTTTTTTTGTGAGATGGTTTTGTTTCGCCTTGGTCCCCCCTTATGGTAATGATAGTGTTGGACTCGTCTGGCGTCTCTGGGAACGCGAAAGTTGTTGTTTGGTTCTCAGGGTTGGTAATGGTAGGTAACGAGTGGAAGGGGGGCGTAAGGGAGTTTGGGGGATTTTGGGGTTAGGGTTTTTTGGGGGGGTTGAAGGGTTGGGTGGGTTGGAGAGTTGTGTGAAGATGGTTTTGTTGTATGGTGGAATGTGGATGTGGTTGGAATGTGTTTAGTTGGATTAAGGTGGAATTTGGAGGACAATTGGTGCGGAGGTGGTGAAGGGTTAAGTTGGTAATGGGAGTTGAATTTTAGGGTTAAGGTTGGGTGAGATATGGGGATTTTTGAATAAATTTTGGTCGGAATTTGGATTTTTCTGGTGGATTTTGGTCGAAATTTTGAATTTTTAAAAATAATTTAGTCGAAATTTTGATTTTCGAGCGATGATTTACGAATTTAGAATAAATTTAAATTAAAAAACCACAATTTCGACCAATTAACGCTCTAAAATTTCAAACAAAATTCGAAAACTTCGAAAAATCCCAAAATTTCGACCAAATTTAAACCACGCATGCGCCAACCCAACACACCTTTAACCCAGAACATTTCCAATCCACATTTCCAACTGCGCATGCCCAAAACCACAAACCACGAGCAAATGATTACGACATTTTATTTGCCATCAATTTCTGATGACTTCTTTACTCCCCGACATTCCAACCTCGTTGATCGGTTGATCAAACAACAAGAAGTAACCTTAGTAACCCTACAACCATCTCCTTCAATTTATCGATTAATTGAAACCGTGTCAAGAGACATCTTCTTTTTCATTCACTTACTCATCGTTTCGAAATTCAAAAAAAAAAATTTTTTTTTTAATTTTAAAAATTAAAAAAAAAATTTAAAAAAATTAAAAAAATGATCAAGTACGTGAGTCGTTTGCTCGAGGGTCATCGTTTCAATTTTGTTTTTAAATTTTCATGGAAGGGGGGAGTGTTGCTTACGAATTTTAAATTACAATGTTTAATTACAGTACGTGACTCAGTGGTTCACGATGCGATCGCTCGCAGGTGAACTCGTTGATGAGCGCACACCTGTGAGCAAATAGACCTTAGTTCCGAGAGATGGAGGGAAAATGATAACAATAATGTTTGTGCGTGAATTAGGATTGTTTATGTTTTGTTTGGTGTGGTGTGGAATTGTTTTTATTGTTTTATTGGGGTGGGGAGGGGTGGGGAGTTTTTTTTTTTTGTTTTTTTTTTTTGTTATTTATTTATTTGTGTTTCGGGTTTGGAAGAAGTTTTGGAGGATTATGGAGGGGGTTTTAGAGGTTTTTGAAAGGAATTTTTTCGAATTTTGCATAGATTTGGGGGTTTTCGAATTTTTTGAATTTTTTTTTGAATTCTTTTTAAATTTTGTCGATTTTTTGAATTTTCGAACAAAATTAATTCGAATTTTCGAACAAAAGTAATTCGAATTTTTGAATTTTCGAACAAAATTAATTCGAATTTTTGAATTTTCGAACAAAATTAATTCGAATTTTTGAATTTTCGAACAAAATTAATTCGAATTTTTGAATTTTCGAAGTAAATATTGGGATTTTTGCAGAAATTTGACATTTTTTTGAATTTTCGAAACAAAATTTTTGAAGTTTTGCAGAAATCTTGTGGAATTTTGGAATTTTCCAAGAAAATTTGGTCGAATTTCCAAAATGTCGAACAGAAATTCGATAAATTATTATAAAATTTTGTCGTATTTTTGATTTTTCGAACAAAATTAATTCAAATTTTTGAAATATCGATAAAGTTTTTCGAATTTTTGAGTTTTTGAAGAGAGAATTTATTCGAATTGTTGAATTGGCGAATCAAACATAAACTAGAAAAAATTCCAATAACCAAACTTCCTCTAAATTCCATAAACTCAACCTCCTTCCTCCCCAATACTTTTATCCAAACAAAAAAAAGATCCACAAGAAAAATAGAGTTCATTTGCCCGTCTCGCTCGACTTAAAAGAAAGAAGGAAGTCATGAATTGTGCAAATAAAAAATAAATAAAAGACTCGCACGTGATCATCGACTGCCAGACCTTAAAGGGTTGCGTATTACACCTGTCTAAACTCAACAAAAACATTTATCAAACCCCACAACCAACATCCTCGATGTATTTAACAAAACTCCGCCTATTACGAACTGTTTATTCGAAACTTTTTCGTTATAACGAGGTTTTTATGTCGGGAATTCACTTTTTTACGGTGAAATAATAGGTGCGTTCAATTCATCTTTGAAAATTCAATTATTTTGATTTTCAACACAATCCAATTGTTGAAACAGGAAGTAGATGCGTTTGACGTCACAACAAGAACAATT
>JAQIXT010002597.1:0-10388 GCA_034700445.1 Stenotaenia linearis | reverse complement strand
ATTTCAGGTATTTTCCCATTTTCCTCTTTCCCTTCAACTCCATCGATTAGTTCTTTCATCCAACAGGTTTCCTTTACTGCCTCTGTTAGCGCATCGAGTTCACTCTCACTAGATAAACTCGCAACAATACTCTGCTTTTTTGACTTCCAATTCAAAATGTCGCGTTCTCGCATCACCAGGAATCCAGTAAACCCTCTGGAACCTTTAACCCGATCGAATGAGGCGTCAACGTAGGTTTTAATCTCATCTGGTCCTTGCCCATAAATTAGTCCGTAGTCCACAGTCCCCTTTAAATACCCCACCACTCTCAAAAGTGCCTTCCAATGCATGTGTTTTGGTTGTTGGTTATAGCGGGAGAGGTTGCTGAGAGCAAAACTTAAATCCGGCCGAGTGTGTACGGACAAGAACATCAGTCGGCCCATTAATTCCTGGTAAGTAGTAGAGTCGAAATTTTCACCTTGTGTTTCTGCGTCCAAATCTTGATTGGGGTCAGTCGGTGATTTGGCCAAATTACACTCGCTCATCCGATAAGTATCGATCAAATTTCTCGCGTAATCTGTCTGGTGTATTTTGATCTGTCCCACCTTTTGCTCAAGTTGTATTCCCAAAATCACCTGTGCTTTTTCATTGGACGTCAACTCGACCTTTTTCCGAATTTCCTTGAGCATAAGCGTTTCGAACTCTTGGTCGCTTGACACCGTCACGAGATCGTCGACGTGCAATCCCAGTAGCACGTATTGTTCCTCGTCCCACGCAAAATACAGGCACTCGTCGTCAAGAGATTTCTCGAATCTCGCGTTAATCAGCAAATCGTTCAAAAAATTATTCCAGCATCTTCCGGACTGTTTTAGTCCATAGATGCTTTTCTTTAAACGGCACACGCGTCCTGTTCCGTCGTCAAAGCCATCGGGCTGCTTCATGAATACCTGTTCCTCTAAACTGGCATGCAGGTAGGCAGTTTTTACGTCGTGGATTTTCACCATCTTCTTGTTGCGCGCCGCAAACGAGATTAAATATCTCATGGTTTCTGCCCTCATGACCGGCGCAAATGTATCCGTTACATCTACGCCGGGCCTCTGCGAACACCCTAAAGCAACTAATCTGGCCCTATAGCGTCCTATTTCGCCTTTTTCATTCAGTTTTACCCTAAAAACCCATCGGCAGCTCAATATTTTCATTTTTTCGGGTCTTTTAACGAGTGTCCACACTCCCAACTTATGCATTGACGCGATTTCTTCTTGCATCGCTTTCTCCCAATTTTTCCCTTCCGTTTGGCTAATCGCATCGGCGTGATTTTTAGGTATGTAGATTTCGGTCACCAATAACGCTCTTTCCTTTCTTTTTCTTATATGGTCCGATCTACGTGCTCCTTGATTGACCAGTTCCTCTTCCTTCTGTTCAGCTTCCGTTTTTCGTTTTTCTTTAATTTTTGCGTTGGTCATTCCTTTCTTTCTTCCTCGTTTCTTCTCCATGTTGTTTGAAGTATTTTCATCCGGCGTTTTATTTTGTGAATTCAATTCGGCTTCCGATTCGTCGTCTAGTTCTTTCTCAACAATTGTTTCGTTATCACTATTTTCGTTTTCGCTCATTACACTCGTTTGTGCCCTTTCGCTTTCATTATCTTCTTCACTTTCATCACTCGTTTCATCTTTTTCTTGTTCTTCGACCAAAATCCAAAGATTGTCAGTTGTTTCATCCAATTTTTCAAATTCACTTTCCTCCAAGTCCACTCCTAACTCTGCCTCAATAAATCTTACATCTGTTTCCTCTCTTATCACGTCCTTCACAGGGTCATAGATTCGATAGCCCTTACGATTGATTGCGTATCCGACCATTATTCCAGGTATCGATCTTTTTTCGTGTTTTTTCTTTGTTGGATCCTTGTCAAGCATGAATGCGACACATCCAAATCTCCGCAGGTACTTGATGCTGGGTTTTTTCCCACTCCACTTCTCTTCTGGGGTGATACCATGCACACTAGAGATGCATGTATTCCTTATTTTTGCGGCTGCGAATGCAGCTTCTCCCCAGAATGTCGGTGGTAACTGCGAGTCGAACAGCAGGCTTCTTACAGTGTTAATGATGGTGCGGTTATTGCGTTCCGCTGCCCCATTGCTTTGGGGCGTGTGCGCCGAAGTAAGTTGGTGCTGTACACCGCGTTCGGTCAAACAACCGTCCAAGTCCGCATTCACGAACTCGCCCCCGTTGTCTGATCTCAAGATTTTTAATTTCAGTTCCGTCTCACATTCTAGTCGTTTGATGATTTCTTTGATTTTTCCCGCTGCTTCTGATTTCTTCTCTAAAAGTTCCACAAATAGTTTCCGCGACCAGTCATCCACCATTACCAACAGATATTTTGCTCCACCACTGGTCAGTGACGAAAATGACAGTAAGTCACAATGTACCAGTTCTAAGTTTCGCGTGGATTGTTTCTTTTTAACGGTTTTTCGCGGTATGCACGTCATTTTGGCTTGTAAGCAGATTTTGCATTCCCTGAACTTCGCCAATTTTTCCTCAAATCCCCGCACTAGATTTTTTGCATTCATTTCGTTCATGTCCGGTACGTTGAGGTGTCCCAGGCGTTTATGCCACAACTCTGCAGTTTCCGTCACCGTCATGATTTTTTCTGATTTTTCAATGCGCGATCTCACCAAAAAATTGTCACCGTTGCGCTTTCCTTCCATTTCAACATAAGAGCAATAAATTTCTACGTTCTCTTTTGCCGCAATGTAAACAGTCTCTTCAGTGAAAATGACCACCATTCCGTTATCCGTGACTTTCGGAACGGATATTACGCTGGTGGACAATCCCTCGACGTGTAACACTTTTTGAAGTTTCGCTCTTTTTTCGAAACGTTCTCCATGGACAATGTCCACTTCACCGATGCCACGTGATGTCAAATCGTTTCCTTTCTGTGCAGTTTCGATGGCGATCTCGTTTTCCTCGTATGCTCCAAAAATTTCTCCTTCGTTTGCCATATGGCTCGTAGCCCCCGAATCAATTAACCACTGCACGTGACTGTTTTCTTCTTCTTTATCGTCGGCGTTTTCTTTCACCATCATAACTTTTTGACCCACGATACACACCATATTTTTCACATTCATTTCACTTTTATCACTCTCTTCAATTTTTTCACTTTTCACATTTTTTTCAATTTTTTCACTTTTCACATTTTTTTCAATTTTTTCACTTTGCACAATTCTTCTTCGGCGACACTTTAATGGCGTAATTTCGGTATTTCCGTCGCTGTCCTTTGTTATTTTAAACAATTTTTCGTTGTTTTTACTCGATTTTTCATCGTCCTCGTTTCTGGGTCGCTCATTGACGATCATCAGTCGTTGTTTGCCACGATTGGCGCTTCCTCGACCTCCTGTACCGCGACTGTTGTTTCCGCGTCCTCTTCCTCTTGCCGGTGTGTTGTCATCTCGTTTTTTCTCTTCTTTGCACTCGGTAGATTTGTGACCTTGCTTTTTGCAGTTGTAGCAAGTCACTTGTCCCCAACAGTCCTTCGCCAAGTGGCCGGGCTTCCCACAATTGTAGCACGTTTTTCCCGGTTTTCGTAGATCGCCAGCCTTCCGTACCGATTCGTAGCCTTTTTTCGTCTCATCAGGCTTACGGTTCCGGTCAAGTTCGACATCCTTCATGCCCTGTCGCAGGTCCGCCATGGTTAATGCGCCCTGGAATCGTAGCGATTCTTTTAATGCAGTAAATTCCGATCGCATACCTTCGAGCACGTAGAATTGTAGTTCCGTATCGTCCATTTTCTTGCCCAATGCAATCGCTTGTTGTCTCAGCGTTATTGCCCGGTTGAAGTAGTCGTCCACTGATTCTCGTCGATCCTGCTTGATCTGGGTCAGCTTATAGGTCACTCCCAACTTCCTCCTTTCAGTTTTTGCTTGTAGGGAATTTTTTATTAATTCCCACAGTTCTTTTGCATTTGGTTCTTCACCGAATTCCGAAGCTTTGTCGTCCGTCATGTGCCTGAACATCATCATGCGGGCGCGCGCGTTTCGGTCATCCCATTTGTCCCATACGCGTTCTACGGCATCGAAACCTGCGGTTCCTGGGATCCCTCTGGGCGGTTCTGGTGTGTCCATCACTTTTTTCCACAAGCGGTTACCTCTCAATTCTTCTTCCATCCGTTTTGACCACACGTGATAATTGTTATCATCTAACGGGGTCATTCCGGTGTACTCGTACTTTGTGGATTTGGCCATCTTGGGCGTCGTCTCGTCACTCTCGGTTTCCGTCAAAGTGGTCCCACTGCTACTGCTGGTCGCACTGCTGGTCGTCTCACTGGTCTCGGATGATACCTCGTCGTCGCTGGTCGTCGTTTCCGCTTCTTCGGAACTCTCAGTACCTTTTTTCAAGATATCACTGTCCGTTTCCTCGTTCCAGCCTGCCACTGTGCTCAGCCACTCCGTCTCCGAGGTAAGTTCGTCTAAATTCGCCGTTTTTTTTACAGTTTTTCGTCCTTAATTCTGCACCACCCAACCGTCCTCTGCTACCATGTTATTTATGTAAATGATCCAGTCCTTCATTTAATAAAAACGTGTTTAAGTTTAATGAAAACTATATAAAATGATACAGAATGCTTCTTGCTCTCGATATCTATGCAAAAAGATAGCCAATAATAATCCGATACATTAGAATTGTGCATGTGTCATTGGATGACATCATAACAGCGCGTCGTCACAAATAATCACATTTTAAATAATTACAATCAACAAAACAACATATTCCAACATTATTAAGTGATACAGGCGCCCTATCATATATTAGGGCACTATAAGGTCATTATCCTATCATTTGTTGAGGCTGATTAATTTATTCCTATTATTTTGTTTTTGAGGTATTTATTTTCGAGATGCCAAAATTAACTGGTGATTTCGAGAAATTACATGGACCAAACTACGAATCCTGGTCCAGGAACATGAAAATGCATTTAATGTCAGAGGGACTTAGCAACTTCATAGACCCTACAACAGCTATCGAGCCAGAAGGTCTTTCTGCAGGCGAGCTACGACGATGGCGTACCAAACGATCCAAAACGTTAGGTACCATTTATATGGGATTGACGGAAGATGTGAAAAACGTTGTTTCTGCATCTAAGACTGCAGTTGAAGCTTGGAACAATCTTAAAGGAATATATCAACCACGTACGAGAGCCCGTGTGGCACAACTCAGACGTGAGTTTATCAACATGGTCATGCAGAAAGGAGAACTATTGGAGGAATTCCTGTGTCGCGTTAAGGATCAAGCCCTACAATTGCAGATGCTGGCAAACAGATTTTACCGGACGAAATTGCGTACCAGTTCATCATGGAACTGCCAATTCATTATAATAGTCTGGTTCAACAAATTTATACTTGGATGGATCTCGACTTCATACCTGACAAAGTGGGGCCAGCACTTATTGCTGAGGCTGGAAGGATCAGGGCAAGAGACACAGTGGACACTCTAGTGCAAATATTGGTCTGCAAGCCCATTCAACTGTATATCGTGGAAAGTCGCCATTGAAAGAGGTAGTGCGGTGCTTTAGTTGTGGCAACATGGGTCACATAGCAGCTAACTGTCGTCTCAAGAAGTCCTTAAGTGTTAAGTGTTATAAGTGTGGTAGGTCGGGACACTATGCAAATGAGTGTAAGAGTGTTGTTGCCCAGAATCGCCCAACGCGCTCATTTATAAGAGGTAATAAAGGCACAGCAAGGCAACGATCAGTCAGTGTGGGGGAAAGGAGGTTTAATGCCCTTCTAACTTGCTTCCAGGATGTGCATACAGTCATAGACATCGAGGAATGGCTTTGGGACACGGCGGCGACAGCACATTTGTGTAACCACAAAAAGTGGTTTAGTACCTTCAGAGAAATCAAACCACTTACCATGCGTTCGTACGACGGTGAATTCACGATTACAGGAGTTGGTGAGGTGGTGATCCGCCAAATATTTGATGGTGTTGAATCCTTAACAGTGTTATACGACGTTGGTTATGCGCCGAAAGGACGTCAAAATCTTCTGAGTGCAATCCAGGCTGGCAAAGCTGGATGCACATGGCAAGGAGATGGTAAGGAGGAACACGTTTACCTAGAAGGACAGTTAATTTTGTTGTTTATTGCGGATAACGACCTATATCGAATGAAAGTGCAACCATAAATAGTTGAAGAATCAACAATCAACAATCTGAAACGACATTCAATTGTTTTTCCTAATAAAGAATTGGTTGGTAATGAAGTTGAAGAAGTCTTGGCCACAATAGATGAACAGTTGTTATTGTGGCATCGTCGTTTAGGACACATCAATACCAAGACAGTTCTGCGCATGTCGAAAGAACACTTAGTATGAGATTTACCTGCACTCAATGATGGATCCATATATTGTGATAGCTGAAAAGAAGGAAAGATGGTGGATGATTCCCATCAAGCGCTTGGAGAGCGCAAGAGTACAGGATTTCTCGACCTAGTGCATATGGACGTTTGAGGTCCAGCGCAAGAGCCTTCACTTAGTGGATATAAATACTTCGTCTCCATGATAGACGACTACACCAGATGAATAGCCGTCTATCCCCTCTTTAAGAAAAGTGATGTTTTCGCCAAAATTCGACATTTTGTGCACAGGATGGAACGCCAATCCAGTCTTAAAATCAAGTGCGTGAGGACTGACAATGGGATGAAATTTTGTAATGTCGGTATTACAAAGTTCTATGAAGAATTAGGAATCAAACATGAAAGGACCAATGTGTATAAAGGTAGACAGAACGGGGTCGCGGAGCGCTGGAACCGTACTGCGCTTGAAGCAGTTCGAACTTATTGTCAAGATACGAATTTAAGCGAAAAATTCTGGATGGAACTGTTAAATACTGCGATGTATGAGTCCAACCTTTACCCTAAGAAGCTGTTAGGTTGGCAGACCCCATACTTTCTTCGATTTGGACGTGAACCATCAGTTAAATACCTAAGGACAATAGGTAGTGTGTGTCACGTGCTCAAACCGAGAGCGACATGTGAAGGGAAACTCAGTGTCGTATCCCGTAAAGGCATATTGGTTGGGTATGCCATAGTAACCAGGGGTTATAGAGTCTGGATACCGGAAATTAACGACATAATTGAGTCAAGTAACGTTATTTTTGCTGAGAATCGTTTGGGACTGAAACATTTTGTTGAAAACGGCGGTGAAATCGGTGGATATGCAACAAAGTTGAAGCGTTTACGCACATAGCAGTCAACAGCCATGCAGCAAAGCCCAGGGAGTACGGGCGCGCTGCAGCGAAGCCACACGTACGTGGACGCGCTTAAAGGAAAGAAATCAAGCGCGGATCAAGTATTTTATAGAAGAGATGTTTCGAAATCGACTGGATCGTCGTCAAGCGATGATAATGGATCGGGAGAACGTGTTTTGATACAAGAAATTGGCATGGATCAATCCTTCAAATCTATTGGAAGCCAATCATTACAAATTTCAACAGTCTCACCTTTTGGAACGTCTCATATTGACAGTTCGACACCATATCGACCTATTATGACGTTGCCAAGTATTGCAGGACCATCCGGGATTACCCAAATTGTTACATGTTCGAAGACTGGAGCAATTAAACGGAAATCAGTTGTATCTCCAGGACTACCTGAATCGTCTGAGGATGATGAGGACGGAATGACAGCTAAAACGATTAAGAAAGATGGTGTGCAAGTGAAGAAAAGAGTACGGACTAAATTTCTTTTCCATAAACGTAACGTTAGAGCGGACGAATGGACACGAGAACGTCATAAACGTGGTCCAAGGAAGTTAATCTGTTATTTACATGATGGGATTTGATTGTTGAATTATGATGACATGATTGAATTTTGTACTCAACGCGGGATCCCATACACGTCCGAATTAATCGATTTTTCGTGTCGGAATCGTTATGTTGGACAAGTTAACATATATGATGGCAATGGTGATGGCAACATACAGGAAGATTCATCTGACGATTCAGATACAGATTCAGTGGATTCGGACGATGATTGCCAAACAGAAGTTGAAACAAGTATGGGAGTCTGTACGTCACAAGAAATTCCAGAAGAAGTCTAAGAAGGATTACACGCCCTTGACATTGGAGATGAAGACAAAGAAAGAGAAGTGGATACCAGTAGAATGTGACCGCCGGTGACCCACCGGTCGGCACTGTATGTCGTACCTCAGGTGGATGAGTTATTAACCGTACCCTCGTAACAGGAAGTACGTGACTCTTCCGAGGTTAAAAAGGTAAGGCCCAGGTCGCCTTGCGGAGAGAATCCTTCCGGCGTGCGAACACGCAACACCTTCATTCGTTCTCCGCATGTCGACGACCAAAGCCTGAGATGAGTTGGGAAGCAAGTGTCGATACTGCCGGTTGAGACGCAATGTAAGTCGCTTGGGGATTCCTTTAACGTTCGGCCCCGCCGATGCTTTGGCATTGGCGTGGGACCGAGACGCACCAGTCACGGGCGTAAGCAGTTCACCAGCTTATAAATAAAGCCACACAACTAACGTGAATCGTCTTCCATGTCACTCATTTATCCGTGCACCATAGAACCGGGACCCTTCACCCAGTACCCCTTGGTGAAATCCCAGGAACCCGGTCACAAGAATTCAAGTGAACTATGCTTGCCATGCTTTTCGCCAGGATATGGAATTTCAGAACGTGGATTGTGAAAATCCTGTGACATATGAAGAAGCCGTATGTTCGGATGATAAAGAGTCATGGAATGCGGCAATGCATGACGAAATAGAGTCTTTACGACAGCGTGGAGTCTACAAAGAAGTTGCAAGACCAACAAAAGATAAGAAATTACTTGGACACTGTTGGGTGTATGTAAAGAAGAAGAACTCGGAAGGCAAGGTTGTTAGGCATCGTGCAACACTGGTCGCTAAGGGTTATACGCAGAGACCTGGTATAGACTTTGACCAGGTCTACATGCCAGTCATATCGTTTATTCTGATTAGACTTTTCTTCTTGTGTTTGGTTGTTCTCCGAGGTTGGAAAGACGCACATCTCGATGTAAAGTGCGCATATCTCTACGGGGATTTAATAGAAGAATTGTATATGCAACCACCATTATTCATGCAATATAAGGATAATCGAGTTTGGAAACTCGAAAAACCATTATATGGACTATGTCAAAGCGGTCGCTGTTGGGGCGAGAAACTAGATATGGAAATCCGAGACATTGGTTTTTTCGTGTCCACCAGATGTGTCTATAGATTCAAGAAGGATATCATCATCTGTGTATATGTGGACGACATCATTGTTTTTGCCAGACATGATGTGGCATTGAAGAAAGCGATTTCAAGAATTGAACAGAAATTCACGATTACGGATCTTAAACCAACACGTTCCTTTTTGGGAATCCAGGTTGAGAGACAGCAAGATGGAAGTCTCCAGTTTCATCAAAGACCATACATTAAGAAGATACGTGATTATTTGAATTTTATTGTATTTTACAAGAGTTTCGAACCAATGAAAGTCGGAACAGACATAACCAAACTCAAAAAACAACATTTGGAATTGAAGAATTGCAATATATCAAAGAAGTACCCATACAGGAATGCAATCGGATGCCTGCTATATCTAGCGAGGCATACTCGACCGGACATTTTATACAGCGTTAATTATTTGTCAAAATTTTGTGAAAATCCTACGGTCGATCATTGGCGGATGGTAGAACATCTGGCTAACTACGTGTTTAGTACAGAAGATAAGATGATCACTTATTCACGTGATAATGGATTGGAGTTATATGGTTATTCGGATGCCAATTGGGCAAGTGATTCTTTGGACAGAAAATCTACGAGTGGTTATATAATTTATGTCAGTAAATAGCCAATCATATGGCGAAGCCTAAAGCAAGGATTAATAGCTTTGTCAGCTTTGGAGGTGGAATTGTTAGCATTAATTGAAATTGTAAAGAATTTATTTGGCTAAAACGTATAATAGTCGAATGTAATGAGTTATTGAATATTTCCAATGTAATACCTATTATATATATGGACAGCCAGAGTGGCATGTTTAGTATCAAGTACGGGGTTGAGAATGGAAGAACAAAATACCTTGATATTAAATTGCAATATATTCGAGAATATTATGCTAATAAGGCATTTGAATTAAAATATGTGAATACAAAACAAAACAAAGCAGCTATTTTTACTAAAAGGGTCAATGCTGTAAAATTATGTGAGATCACAGAATATTTTATTTGATTTTCAGTGCTATTTATTTGATGAATCTATACCTATATTTCAAAGTTGGACTCTGTCTGTCTGTCTGTCTATCTGTCTGTCTGTCTATCTGTCTGTCTGTCTGTCTGTCTGTATGTCTATTTGTCTGTCTGTCTATCTGTCTGTCTGTCTATCTGTCTGTCTGTCTGTCTGTCT
>JAQIXT010002596.1:0-10388 GCA_034700445.1 Stenotaenia linearis | reverse complement strand
ACAAATTTAGGCCTAATTCACGAATTTCATGCAGCGTTGTGCTCGATACCGAAATTTCGAGTAAAGTATCACGATGCAATTTCGATACCAATACTTATTTGAACTTTTTAGAGATAATCGTAAATTTAACTTTTTTCTTCTTTGTGCATATTTTATTGAATTTTGGGAAAATTTTACTGAATATTCGCATAATTTTACTGAATTTTTGCCAAAATATAACCGAATTTTTGCAAAATCTTAATTTTTGTAATTTAGGCACATTTTAAATGGTTGGCCATAGGCATAAAAATTCCTAGTTACACCAATGAAAACAGTTCAAATCACATTATCAAAAATCGATATTTCATTGAAAGACGTCGGTATCGATTGATATTGCAATATTTTCACTGATCTCTACTGTGCATAGAGATCAGTGGACATTTTAACAGAAAGGTATTGATATCGATATCGAACATAATTTTTTTAGTATCAGAACAACACTGATTTCACTTGGGATACTTGACTGTGGTACTAGTGGGAATTTCTTGTTAACTTGTGATATTTTTGGGCCATTATGTTGCATTCTTTCGTATCTCATTGCAGCCTGGACATTTTCCACAGCAGCTGTGAGGTGGCTGTGGACAACCGAGTACACGATTCGATTAAGTTCTTCGATTTTTCTCTGCAGGGCTTCGCAGTTTCTGTTTATTCTGTCTGTTTCGTTGTTCGTGTCGTAGCGGGGGACGTCGAAGAGGGCCAGGGCGGTCGGCATGTGGATGCGGCTTTTGAAGCGGAGGTATTCTGGGTTTTGGATTATTTTCAGTTCGCCTTCTGAGTCTAGTTTTTCACCTGTGAAAAAGTTTTTGAAAAAATTTAATTTTTCAGAAAATTGTTTTGTTTGACGTTGGAGAAATTCGAGGTAGTTTTGAGACTTTGGTTCTTTTCGTTTGAAATTGGTTAAAATTTGTGAAATTTGTTTATTTTATGTAAAATAGTCCAAAATAAACCTAAAATTATGTAAAAATTTAATATTTTCTGCCTAAAATGGTAAAACATGCTAAAATTTTTTAAAATTTGTTATTTCTACCCAGAATTTTGAAGAAAGTTTTGTGAAAATTTTAATTTTCCGCCTAAAATGATCTAAATTTACGTAAAAATTTATGTTTTATGTCTAAAATGGCCTACATTTTGTCTAAAATTAACGATATTAGCGAAAAATTGTGAAAATTTGTTGTTTGTGTCTAAAATAGTCTGAAATTCTATTAAAATTTATATTTTCTATTTAAACTGACCAAAAGCTTTCTGGAAATTTGTAATTTCTGTCTAAAATGACCTAAAATTTGTGTAAAATTTGTTAATTCATTTTTTTTTTTTTAAATCAATTTTTTTTCTAATTTTTTTTACCAGGTCTTCTACTTTTCACAGCAGTTCTAAATTCCTCTACCATATTTTTAACATCAACCATGTACAATTCGTGGATTTTCACTTGAGGTAAATAAAAGCCGAAGAGAGCTGCACGAACCCCCTGAAATTTTAAAAAAAAATTTAATTTAATTTAATTTATGATTTTCTAATATTTTTACTTGTAAATGGTGTTCCTGATTAATGACTTTAGGAATTCCTTTCGATTCCCACTTTCCGTCCGCTATTTCTAGGGTTAAATGCCATAAAACTCTGTCGAGTAGATAAGCTGGTCGTAGATGTGGCGAGTTCATTAAATTATAAGCGCATTCTGGGTGTTCTTGTAACCAGGTACTTTCATTGGCAGTGTGGTTTAAGACTATGTCGGATACCATCAATAACTGAAGTGAAAAATTATTTTTTTTAGCTCATAAAAGTAAAAATAATTCTGGTATATATAAATTTGCTTCAATTCTACTTGATAATGAGCAAAATTATGCAAAAATTGCAGAAAATTTGGTATTGATGGCAGAAAATTTGGTATTGATGGCAGAAATCTGCTATTTTTGAAGATGCTGTGCTTTTTCTTGCAATATTTTTGCACATATTTTTTTGCACAGAATTTTTTTTTTGTGTGTTTACTTATTTCCAGAATTCTGTGCAGAATTTGCATTTTTTCTGCAATTCTGAAAGTGCAAAGTCTGAGAAGAATTGCAGAAAAAGTGCAAAAGCTAATCTACCAAATTGCACAAAAAGTGCAAAATCTACACAGAACTGCAAAAAAAGGTGCAAAATCTACACAGAACTGCAAAAAAAGGTGCAAAACCTGCAAAGAATTGAGAAGAATTGCAGAAAATCTGCAAAAACTCACAGTAAATACTGAGGTGATGAGCAAAAATATTGCAAAAATTGCATAATTGCAAAAATTTTGCAAAAACTTCATAATTTCAGATTTTCTCAAAAACAAGTTATAATTTTACAGACACAAAGAACATGCAAAACTAACTAAACCACCACAAACTATATTTATGAACCGAAACAAAATATACAACAACTTCCACTTCAAACAATTATAAACAACCTTCCAATCAGTCTTCATTCTCTCAACCATAGCCGCAACATCCTTCATAGTATACGTCGAATTCCCACTATTGAACATCGGATTCAACTTCAACTGATCCCGCAACGAATACGAAGACTGCGAACTTCCAAGTTCCTTAAAAAAAATTTAAAAAATTCAATTTTCCAACACAAGAAAACTTCCAAAATCTCTACCTGCACCGGTGTCAAATGAATCATATTATACCCACATTCCCTAGCCACCAAAAGTCTTCTTTCCCACTGACTAAACGGCCCCAAACATTTCGCGAGATACGTCTGACATTGAACCGCATCCAATGGCAACCACTCATTATTCCTCCCGACCGACAAAGACGGATCCACGAGAAAATAACCAGTTCCTTTCGGCTCCCTAAAAAAAAAATAAATAAATAAATTAATTTAAAACGAAAATTCAAAATTCCCAAATCCCAGTTCAGTTGTGAACGAACACACACGTTCATTACGAAGTCGGTGCTCACAACTGAACTGGAATTCGCGTCCGCCATTTTGAATTACCAAAAAACCGAACGTTATTTTTATATCTCACTTTTGATTCTCTCCATAGGTGTAATAAAAATGAAATCCTCCCGAAGTGGTCATGAACATCTCGGCGTACATCGCAGTGTCGTCCGATTTGTTTTTCCCGTCGTTCCGCCATGTTAAAATTCTGTATTTATCGCGTTGAAAAGGCGTCGTCCCATCAGCTGGGTGATTTGTGTATAAAGTAATGCATTTTCCAAACAGTGACGGTCCAACACGGAATTGTAAAATCCAATCTGGTTTATAAAAATTAAAAAAATTCGATTTTTCGCTAAAATTGCGTTTCCGTTTCACCTTTTTTCAATCTGAAGAGAGTTTTATCCAAATGTTTTCCGTCTTCCAACGATAAGACGCGGGTTTCGTGTACTGTTGGCTCCTCCGGTGCTCTTTTTGGTGCACTGAAGCAAAAGCTCGAAGCCATTTTGTAGGTTTATCTGTGAAATAGGTCAATAAATGAACGAAACGTCGATTAAAAAGGGGAAATGTGATCAAATCGCGGTTAAATACTCAAGTTTTGTTCTTCTTAGTTTGAATGTTCAAACAAGCGTAGCGTTCGATTACATAATTTGATTATATGATCGGAAAAATTACTTGCAATTTTCTTTCACTCTCACCCCGTGTGTTTGGAACGGAATGAGATGATGAAGGTCATTCGGCAATTGGAAGGTCGTCTGCTAAAACGCTAAAAGCAGAATTCAAAAATTTAAAAAAAATTTCTAGGTTTTTGTATTTAGAAATTTTTATTTTATTTTATAATTAAAAATTATCTTGGTTATTATTTTTAATTTAAATTATATTATTTTTAAATTTGTTGATAGATAATGGTGTTGCAAGACGGCGGGATGATAGTGACGTCATACGGCGCCATAACAAAAACGTACCTTGAGTGAAAACCGGTTGATTTTAGCGCGAGAAGTTGGAACACCGGTCGTTTTCGGCACTGACAGCGAATTATTGACCCATATTACACCTTTTAAATACATTTCACTTATTGGAACGACTAATTTCTAATCTTTACGACTTAATTTGTAAGTAATGGCGGCTACTCCATCGTGTGGACGGCTACCGCGACCTCAACACTTTCTTGAGGCACAGTGTTTGTCAACAAAAAAGGTTGTTAAAACAATTTATACTAATGAAATGTATGAATTAATGTGTGTGTGTGTTTTATTAATTTTAGGCAAGAGGTGTCACGCCTAACAACCAAAAGCTGCGCCCACCTGCTATCAAAAGCGGAGCTAAAAGTGAAAGTCGGATATTTAGTCTCAGACGTCGTATCCTTCCATTAAAAAATAAGGGTATGGAAAAAAGTTAATTTTTTAATTTTTTGCTAAAAACCTGAGGTTTGTAAATTACGATGAAATCGGGTTAATTAAAAGTATTCTTAATTGCTCGAAAAATCGTTATTTTTGTAAAGAATTTGCGTGAAATTTGTTGAAATTGATTAAGTTTTGGTGAATTATGTCGAAGTCTATTGATTTTTGTAAAAATTAATTCGATTTTGATGATATTTTGTGAGATTTAATTGAATTTGCATGAATTTTGTTGAAATGATGAAATTTTAATGAATTATTGCAAATTCTGTTGGTATTTTGTAAAAATTAATTCTATTTTGATTAATTTCTGTAAATTAAATTGAATTTTGTTGAATTTTTATGAATTACTGCAAATTTCGTATATGCAAATATAATTTACAGTTGATTTTTCCATTTTTTATAAATAATTCCAATTTATTCTAATATTTCCATAACAAAATATCTTCTTTGCTTAAAGATTTCGACGGCGATTCATATTTCGACAACAGTTTTGTAAATTACGGATTACTGGGTGAAGGATCATTCGGAGAAGTAAGAAAAAGCTAAAATTGTAAAAATTTCGATTAAAAATTAATTTAAAACAACTTTTTAAAGGTTTTTAAAGTCCGAAGTAAAGAAGACGGTAAATTCTACGCCGTTAAGCGAACAAAGGAATGTTATAATCGTGGAATTAAGAGGTTTATATTTAAAAAATTCAATTTTTAAGATATTTTTATTTTAAAAAAAAAATTTTTTTCAGAAGGAGGACGATGAAGGAAGTGGATCAATTTGAGAAATTGCCAAAACACTCAAAATGTATTCAATTTTTTACATCATGGCGCAGTAATGAACATTTATACATTCAAATGGAATTATGTGAAAACACGTTGAGTTATTACTGCGACGAAAATCACGAAATTCCCGAAACACTTGTGTGGAAATATTTAGTTGATTTATTATTGGTAAATATGAAATTAAGTGAAATTTTGGTTAAATTTAATGATTTTTAAATTTTTTAGGCCGTTAAACATCTTCACGATCATGATTTGATTCATTTGGACATAAAACCAGCGAATATTTTCATTTCCAAGTTGAATATATGCAAATTAGGTGATTTTGGACTCGTTTTGGACCTAAATTCTGATTCGATGGCCGATGCGTTGGAAGGCGATGCGAAATATGTCGCTAAAGAATGTATCAGGGGAACATACGGGAAAGCAGCTGACATTTTTAGGTTTTTTTTTTGTTTTTGTTTTTTTTTTTGTGAAATTATAAATTCACTTGCATCTCGTTATAACGAAATGATCCAAATGTCTGATTTTTTTCAAAATTTCTTTTACAATGAAAACTAAATGCGCTGGTAAATTGAGAGGAAAAGTACGTGATCTGATTGGTTGGCATTGTTACTGCATTGTTACTGCTATGTAACAATGCTTGTGTTAAATTGCCAACCAATCAGATCGCGTACTATTCCTCTCAATTTACCAGCGCACGGACTTTTAGTTAGTTGCAATTTTTTCGTTATAACGAGGTTTTTATGTCTCAAGTTCACTTTTTTACTGAAAACTGAGAAATACAACAAAATTTCAGAAATTATAATAAAAACTAATTATAACGAAGTTTCTTTGGTCCAGTGTTTGGTTATGACTGGATTCGACTGAAAAGTGTGATAATTTGTGTTTTTTAATTTTTTTCCTTTAGTTTAGGGATAACTATACTGGAATTGGCGTGCGATCTCGATTTGCCGACCGATGGTTCGTTGTGGCACGATTTACGGGATGGGAAGCTTCCATGTGATTTGATGGAGAAAATGTCGCCGGAGTTGCGAGAGATAATCAAATTAATGATGTCGCCTGAGCCGTTGCAAAGGCCAACGGTTGATCAACTTTTGAATTTGCCGAGTGTTCAAAGAGTTAGTTTTTTTGGTTTGTGGGGTTTGGAAGGAAATTTAATTATTTTTTTTTTGTGGTTTTAGGTGTTGGAAGAGAGGAAAACTGTTTATCGGATCGCAAAAGTGGTATAAAAAATTTTTTTTTTTGAATTTTTATTTTTATTGATTTTTATTTTTATTTTTTTTTAAGTTGGTTTCGTTGCTGGATAAGTTTTATTCGTGTGCGTTTCTCGTCGAAAAGGTTTTCAATTTCTTCTTGATGCCGTTTAAGCAATTGTGGAGTCGACGAATTCAATGCTCCACACCTAAAAGGTCACCGGGGTTAACGAAGCATTCGCCTGGATATTGGGATCGGAGTTACTCAGATGGTAAATTTTGGGTTTTGGTTGATTTTGAATTTCGCAAATTTTCTATGGAAAATGACGAAATTTTATAGTTTTTTTTTGTATTTCTCAATGAAAAAATAGTTTTTCGTCGTAAATCTTTGGTATTTTCAAAATATGACATTTTTTAGAAGAAATTCGAATAAATTCGGTTTTTTTCATTTAAAATAAAAAATACAATTTTGAAATTTACCGTTATTAAGCCAATTTTCTGTGAAAAATTACGTTTTTAGTAGTTTTCAACAAGAATATCTCATTTTTCTTTAAAAAAAATTAAATAAATTTCGATTTTTTTTCTTTTAACACTAATTCAAAAATCTTGAAATTTATCGTTTTTCTAATTCCAGATGAAAGTTACGAAACTTCCAGACAACAAGATCGAACGCCTAAACTTCGAATCGATCCATCAACTCCAACCACTCACGGAACACCTGCAAATTTATCTCCGTTTTCTCTTTGTTCTGACGATTCACCTACAATTTCATCTGACAGATTTAACCAACTGCAAATCCAACCGAAAAAACTTATTTTTGAGGTTCGTAATTTAAATTTCAAAAATTTTATTTTAATTCAAAAATTTTTAAATTTCAGTTTGACGACGACGACTGATAAAATCCCTTAATATACTACTAACATTGTTAATACTTTTATTTTTACATAATAATACTTTTATATCATCAATAATACATGTTCCTCGAATAAAATTTAGTTTTTCTATTTTCAAAATGCAAAATTCACAATTTCGACTTATTTATTTCATCTTCTAGTCATTTTAATCGAAGTTTTAGGTTTTCAGCCAATTTGTCCATAAATTCAAACGTGTTTAAATAATCCTTTCGAGTCACACTAAAAAAAAAATTAAAAAATTCATTTAAAATTCAAAAGGAAAAATAAAAACCTAAAAACTGACAAAAATCAATAAAAAGTCAAATTAAATCCATACCCAGACATTCCTTTGATACAAATCGCGAGATCTTTGGTCATAAATCCCGACTCGATTGTATCAATGCAAACTTTTTCTAAATTTTCTGCAAACATCTTCAATTCAGCATTATTATCCAATTTAGCTCGATGAAGAAATCCGCGCGTCCAAGCAAAAATCGATGCTAAAATTAAAAATAATTAACGATCAAAATTTTTTTAATTTCTGATTCTGATTTTACCAATTGGGTTTGTTGACGTTTCTTTCCCTTCCTGGTGCATTCTATAATGTCTTGTAACTGTACCGTGAGCCGCTTCGGATTCAACCGTTTTGCCATCCGGGCAAATTAAAACGCTCGTCATTAGGCCTAATGAGCCAAATCCTTTAAAAAATTTGAAAAAAATTTTAATTTTTTTTTTTAGTGATGGAAGGGTTGAGTTGTGTACCTTGGGCTACGGAATCCGATTGGACGTCGCCGTCGTAGTTTTTGCAGGCCCAAACGAAGCCGCCTTCGCTTTTCATGGCTTGAGCGACCATGTCGTCGATGAGTCGATGTTCGTACCAAATTCCAGCGTTTTGGTATTTTGATTTGTATTCCCTGTCGTAGATGTCTTGGAATATGTCTTTGAATCTTCCGTCGTACTGCTTGAGGATTGTGTTTTTCGTACTGAAAAAATTGAATTTTTGATTAATTTTTGAGATCTTATGGTAATTTTTCCGATGTTATCAGTTTTTTTTTTTAATTTTCTGGTCAATAAAGTTATGAAATTGAACAGAAAATTAATTTTCTTAAATTTTATGAATAACTTCGCGACTGGTTTTTGTTATTTTTGAGACATTTTCATCATGCAAAAAAGAAAAAGAAAAGTCACGAAATTATCCGGGGGGGGATGTAATTTTTAGACATTTGCGTTATTTCTTCTTTTTTTGTTGTTGTAATTTTCAAGTCAATTCATATTTTTTTTAGAAATAATTTTACAGATACTTTTCATAACTATTTTGTATTTTGTAGAGACTTAATTTTAGATTTTTATATTTTTAAATCAAATTTTCCAAACTTTCAGGGTTTTTTTTTGAAAATTTAAAGAAAAACAAATTTTCCAATTTTTCTTCTTTTTTTTTCAAACCTGATTTTTTTTTTTATATTTTCCAAATTTTTTATGGCGATCCTTCAAATTTCCCAAATTTTCATATTTTTTCTATAAATTTTCCAATTTTCCAATTTTTCTTTCTCTTTAAAATCTCCAAATTTTCTTCTTTTTTTCAAATTTTCATTTTTTCCCCAAATTTTTAAGTTTCATTTCTTGTCCTTCAAATTTTCAATTTTTTTCCTTCTAATTTTCATTTTTTTTCCATCAAATTCTCATTTTTTCCTTCAAATTTTCAATTTTTTTTCCTTCAAATTCCACTTCCCATTTACCTTAAATACAAAGGCAATTTTTTCTGCAGCGCAAATTCGAGCGAACTATACGCAAAATCCTTAATACTGTCATCGGTATTAAACATTCCAAGCGCAATTCCTGGTCCCGAAAAATCATTCACGGTGTACGCAATCGTATCCCCTCCACTTTTCGGCGTAAATCTCATTTCCAATCGACCAGCCGATGGAACAATAAAATCCGTCGCCTTATATTGATCCGCATGCGCATGACGACCAATTATAATCGGTTTAATCCAACCGGAAACCAATCTGGGAATATTTTTACAAATAATCGCTTCCCTGAACACAGTTCCGCCTAATATATTCCGAATTGTGCCATTCGGCGATTTCCACATCTTTTTTAATTTAAATTCTGCAAAATTCAAAAAAAAATTTCAAAATTTTCAATTTTTATCAAATTTTTCAATTTTTTTCGTCAAAAACCTTCAACTCTATTTTCATCCGGTGTTATCGTTGCACATTTAATGCCAACGTTGTATTTTTTAATCGCATTTGCACAGTCAATCGTAACTGAAATAAAAATCAAACAAATATTATAAAATCATGTAAAATCCACATCTGGCTAGTCA
Source organism: Stenotaenia linearis (assembly GCA_034700445.1). Lineage (NCBI taxonomy): Eukaryota > Metazoa > Arthropoda > Chilopoda > Geophilomorpha > Geophilidae > Stenotaenia > Stenotaenia linearis. The sequence goes on along the minus strand of JAQIXT010002596.1, from coordinate 866 downwards.
TTATATATTGCGAAACATAGCTTCAATTTGATTGGCCAATTTGAATTTGAACGTCCAATCAGATTAACGCTTTTATTCTATAAGCTATCACTTGATAACAAAACAGTTATCAGATTCAGCCACAATAGAGTTGCTCATGCAAGCTCATCAACAGGTTTTTAAAAAGATTTTTAATTGTGTTAATTCAAAAACAAAAAAATATAATTTTAAAATCTCACAAATTCAACTTACATAATTATTGCGAAATGCATTAATTAAGTAATCATTTTATGGACCAATTAATAACCTGTCCTAATTACGAACTGGAACGAAAGGTCTCATTTTATGGGTTTATTTTACTAATTTTATAGTATTTTATAGTAATTTTGATTAAAAAAACTGAATTTGTGGTTACTTTGGTCATTTGTAACATCCCGGTTTTCAATTCCAAGATCAAATGAGTGAAGTTCAATGTCCAAAAATGGGAAAATTAATTTATCTTTGATGATTTCCCAGATTATTCTGCAAATAAAGATAAAATCCAGTTTAGTTGTCGAAAAATTTCATTTAGGAACGAGGTCAGGAATTTTCCAAGTACGGAAGTAATAAAGGAAATGGAATTCCAGGTAGAAAATCGAATAAAATGGCGGAAAATCGTTAAAAAAAATGAATTTTATTTTTTAAAACGCTAAATTCCATCAAAAACAAACATCATTATGTATTTTTTGAATAATCTCACCTCGTCATTTCATCTCCTTTGACCTCAACGATCGGTCCACCTAAAAAATAATTTTTTTTTTTTTAAAAAAATTTAAATTTCATTCAACTGAATCACTAAAACGAACTAAAAAACACTAAAAACCTACACTTAATTTTGGCCATGCTAC
>JAQIXT010002595.1:0-10391 GCA_034700445.1 Stenotaenia linearis | reverse complement strand
TTGCCTCCGCCCATCTCGTATGATCTCGTCGTAAAAGTTTCGGCAGCGATCACTGGTTGTGGTTTTTTCTCCTCGTGGTCAGCTATTGTTTTGTCTAACAATGGCTTCTCGGTCTGCAAATCGTCGTGTTCCTTGTTGTCTGCCGTTTTTGGAACTTCGTCGTTGTTCCGGTCGTCAATAGGCATTCAGGTAAGGTTCAAATGTTCAAAATTATAGAGGTTTGGAAACTGTCCTCTCTGCTACCATTTGTTGTATTTCACACGAAATAAAGACACGTTTGATTTGTTTCAAAGTTAAAAACAGAATGAATTTTATTTGCAAAAAATGTACAGATTAGGTGTTTAAGTATTTTAATCTTTAATCCGCCAAAAAATGGGTCAAACGTCACGTGACACGATGACGTATCTACGTACGTACCCAGTCGACACGTGTCAAAGTAATGACGTCAACTAATCACGTCACAATTACCCCCTACCCCAGTCATGATCTTATGTGACACAGTGGGCGCTAGCGCTACTGTATTGAAGAGAAATAAAAATTCATTCCGTTTTTTTACATCACTGCCACCATCGCAATTTATCTTGAAATTTTACGTGAACATGGCACAACAACTTTCAGCCAAACTCATCAAAATCAGTATTATTTAGTATAAACCAACCATCATGTTTTCAAAATTTGTATACGAACCTATATCACATCGAAATTAAGAAATACAAAATGTCGAGCCAGGTTCACACTAAAAATTTCAAAATTCCAGATGCTTGAACTTTTGATATAATTTATTACTACAGAAATAAAAAATTTTGTAAATATTGCTGGCCAAAAAACTTTCTGGAATATTATGCAATTATGCAAAGAATAAAATGGTTTGAAAGTGTGATAAATAATTTTTTCTTTTTTTATTTCAATTAGATGATTCTGGTGCTGGACCAGTCAAAGTTGGTGCTGGACCAGTCAAAGTTGGTGTTGATGGGGGCTCTGATGATGTATTTCTGAGGGGATTTAAGGGATGAGAAATAAGGATGCAGAATAATAATTTGTTTTTATTAAATACATGTAATTTAATAATTTCAAAATAAATAACAAATTATAAATGATGAAATTTAATAATAATAAAATTTGTTGTCTTTGTAAAAGCACTCCTATATAGAGAGTTAAACGTGTTTACATAAAGTGTTTGACTTCCAAAGGATAAAATAAATTATAAAGTTTTGATCTTAAATAACACAAGAAGTTCATAAAACATCCTCAGAATGTTCAGAAATTGTCCAGGTCTTTTAAATTGGATGTTATCTCCTGAGGACATTCTAATTGCTTCAGCAGGATGCGATGTTAGTTTGAGATGTTCACAAAACATTTCTCATTCAATGTGACATCCCTAGAATGTCCTGAGGACACTCAGCAGCACATTATGTGGAGGTTATGTGGGACATTTTATACTTTACTGGATGTCTTGAGGACTTTACTCTGCCAGAGGCCACTACTGTTGCATCAACGTATGGATAAAGTGGCCTCCAGCATGAATTATATTTTGCTAAAGTTTTAAGGAACAAACATTTGATGGAGACGGAGATGTCCACTCTGTTGACTTGTTTTGACAAAACAGTTCACTTTTAATTTTTTTCCTTAATAAATAGGTCCAGAATGACTTCATTATCAAAATAATTGAATTTCATTACTAATTTTAAAAAATTCTATTGATTTTTAGTGAAAACTGACTAGGTTTTCATAAATTTATAACTCACATGACTGAATTTTCTTTTCATAAGGGCATGAAATGTTTTTAGGTTTATCTGGTATTGCCTGATGCAATCCAAAAATCAAACTGAATGCCACCTTAAAATATTCTTTATATTATATTCACATACTTTCAGTAATTAATTCCAAATTACACCATATTATTAAATACACCATAATTAAATAAATATTTAATTACATATACTGTAATAAATGCTATTTCAAACAACAATAGAAAATATTTATTCAGGATCTCCACACACTCAAATTAAATATCCCATATACTTAATTGCTTAAACAGTATTCATAACTTATTGTTAAATTAATAATAATATTGTTAATATACTATTTATAAAATATAAATGCTCTCCTCCTGCTGACATCACTGAAGGCCTTGCAGTAGATCTTGTTCCTGCTGAGGTTGCCACCCCCTCTGCTGTTACTGACTCTGTGCTAGCCGCCATCGACAATACCACCAATCAAGAGATCCCCGGCCCACTTGGCCTAGATGCCCCATTCACTCCTTTCGAGCTTGACTGTGTCCTGTCTACCCTGAACACTTCCTCTCCAGGCTCCGATCGCATCCAAAATGCTTTCCTGACCACCTTCATCCTAGAGCAACAGATGCCCTTTTGTACCTGATTAACATCTCCTGGCTTACTGGGGTGGTTCCCACCGCCTGGAAGCATGCGACAGTTATTCCCATCCCAAAACTGGATAAAGACCCGCACAGTTCCTCGTCATATCGTCCTATCTCGCTGACCTCTTGCATGGGCAAGGTTGCTGAGCGCCTTATCTACCAGCGACTGCTCTGGATCTGTGAATCCCTTGGCCTTCTATCTCCCATCCAATCGGGTTTCCGTAAGGGTCGGAACACTTGTCACCCACTATCGCGTTTTGATTCGGACTGCAGGCTCAGCTTCGCTCGTGGTTTTCCTGTTGTGGGGATCTTTCTTGATGTTGCCAGTGCCTTCGACTCTGTACATCACCAGGTCCTCCTTTTCCGTCTTGTTAAGCTTGGACTTGGCTCTCGTCTTGTCTCTTGGGTTTCCAGCTTCCTACACCACCGTACTGCCAGCATTAAACTGGGTTCAGTCTCCTCCGCTCCTCGTTGTGTTGCTTGTGGCGTGCCTCAGGGCTGCATTCTCAGTCCCCTCCTTTATATTCTTTTTACCAGCGACCTCCACCGCAGACTTCCCCCCTGTGTGCGTGGCCCGGAATTCGCCGATGACCTTGCCTTCTGGATTGCTGGGCTGTCCCTTTCTGAGGCCTCCAGTCTCTGCCAAGTGACCCTTGACAAACTCTCGGCCTGGTGCCACACTTGTGGTCTCCGGTTGGCCCCTGCCAAGTCCTCTGGCGTTCTTTTTGCCCCCCCCCCCTCGGCTTGCTTGGCGTTTTCCCACTCTGGTCCTCCTGGCTGAGGGCTGTCGCATCCCGTTTGGGCCTACGGTGAAGTTCCTTGGTGTCCACTTAGATGCCTCCCTCTCCTGGAAGACTCACATCTCCCAAATGGTTAACTCTGTCACTCGCCAGACGAACCTCCTTCGGGCTGTTGCCGGTTCTTCCTGGGGTGGGGACCGTAATTCCATGCTCCTCCTCCTCCAGGACGCTGTCCTCTCCAGAGTGGATTACTACTGCCCCCTCCTTGTCACTTCCTCCACTCGCCTGCAACGCCGCCTTCGTACTGCTATAAACTCGGCTCTTCGTGTTGCTCTGGATGCTCTCCGCAGTATCCCTCTCCCTTCCCTTTATGCTGAAGCTGGGGTTCTCCCCATTCCTCACAGGTGGGTCCCGCAACTACTGTCCCTATTCACCTCAAATCTGGCACTTGGTCTCCCTTGTCCGGCCCCAAATCCTGGTTTTTGGGGTGCGCATGCCTCCCGGCACTTCATCCAGGCAAACATCCAACGCTTCACCCTTGCCCCTGAAGCCCTGCCTATTCGTCCCCCCTGGATTCCACTGCCGGTCTGTGATCTCTTCCACCCTCCATCCATCTCAAAGTCCCTGCCCTTCCTCGGCCAGAGGGCACTCTTTCTGGCCTCCCTCTCGGACCGCTGGGCTCTCCATACCCATATTTATACCTGGCCATTCTCCGAATGACCATTCTCCTATAGCTATCAATTCTTGGTTCTATGGGACATTCTTCTAAAGCATTACAAAAGAAGTGGAATACTGGAAATGAGGTAGCAAGGACAGTAATGGGGGCAAACTAAGGAGCAAAGAGTCAGCTTTTAACAACAATAACTATATTCTTAGTTAATTTATTCTTCTGCTTGTATTTATAGATGACATCTAGCAGAATTCATATAAAATACATTGCAAGATAAAAATGGAATATTATTAATGAAATAAAAACTTAATTTAGCTTATGTAACTTATAATGTCAGCTTTCCTGTTGCAGTGACATTCAGTTTCCTGGAAAATGAAAAATCAACAAAACTTAATAGTGATAACAATAGTATTTTTTGTTCAGATTTCCTGTTTCCTCTTTCTATCAAAGCATTGAAAACATTTTTGAGCATAGCTGGACTGATAGTAGAGGTAAGTGGATCACTATTATTTACTCTGAGAACATTAAAAATGTGTACAAAAAATTAGTTTTGTGGTCTTAAAGAACTATATCAGTGCTTTAAAAAATTGTTTCATTATTATATTCATAGATATCATTAACAGAATATTCACCATCAAAATGCATTTTCTTACTGTAAGTAACTTTATATGACAAATTTCACAAGCATATTTAAAAAGTTGAACCATTTCAGCATCTGATGCTGGCTTTTGCAGTATTAACTGTACTTGCTTTGGCTGAAAAAACTGAAGAGGAAGAAGAACCAAAGTAACAAATTAATAGAAATAATTGATCTATAACTAATATTAACTCTACTTTTGTGTTTCTAGATGTAACCAGGAAGAAGCAGAGGAGCAGTGCACTCAGAAGTAAGTTCTAGTTAAATTTTAAGTTGCAGTTTCTGACAATAAAAATTGATGTTTTGAATTCAGGTGCAAGGAAGGAAATGCTGATGGACTGGCAAAGTGAGTGTTATGTTTTAACATAAATGTGATTAAATGTTTACATTAAAACTAAAATCTGTGCTTTTGATTACAGGCTTAGGTGTTATTTTGAGTAAGTTAAGTAGCTTTTTCCAAAAATGGTACCAGATTTCTTTACATTTTTTTTAATGCTGTAGTTGTATTGCTGACTTGTGTTATGGTTCAGGAGAAAAGGACTAATTCAAACGTTTACGTCAACAAATGATAAAATAAAATTTATTTCAAAACAGAGAAAAAAGTCATTTAAAATAAACACATATACTGATGTAGATTTGACCAAATAAAACGTTTCTTGACTTTTGCTTAATGTGTTTTTAATCTCTTCTTCAATATATAAAACGCAAGTGGTTACTGGTCAAGATGCGCGGACTTGTATAGTTCCCAAAAGCGCCACCTATGATCACGTGACCTTACAATATTTAATTAATCATTTTCAATGGCGCAAAATATCCAACACATACTAATAATTAATCACCTGTGGTGTACTTAGAAATATTTAGGACCATATAGAAATATCATTCAAATATTTAAATATGAAATTTTGAATTAAAAAATAAGGTTTTGAATAAAAGTATTAATATATTAAAAGTAATAATGAAATAAATGCTATAATCATATCAATATATCAAGTGAAATGAGTTTTCAAAGTATTTTTAAAGGAAAACGGTAAAAAATCTTTAGAAAATCTTCAAAAACCAGCAAAAAAAACCTATATAGAAAAATCAACAGATAATCTGTCGACCTTTAGCAAGGCATTGCTTTCCATTTGCTCTTTGTGCAAATTTCCAGAACAACCAATTCATTATTACCAATTGATTTTTGTGGTAAAGGAGGAGCTGAAGTTATACAGAATATCGACAGAATATTCTGTACAAGTGAAAAAGGACGCCTTCATGCTGCTGTTGATGGATTTCAATAAACTGAAAAAAAAGCTTTATTGCATAAATATTTTATTTCAGAATAAAATACAACAAACAAATCAAGTTTTGTCTTTGTTTGACGATCGATATATATTGATAATTAGAGGCAATAACAAAAACAATATTATTTGGCACAAAAAACTTTTTTAACAAGTAATGGTCAAATTAATTTCAATAAAAATTTGGTCATTTACTAAATAAAGCGGTTTGAGTTTATCCAGTGATATAAATTGTGAGAAGCCCCAGGCAGAGTTGGATACAGTCAGGGGTTTGTCAAATGAAGGTTTGCTTCTCTGCAAATCAGATGTTATGGTAAGAGAATGATGATCTTTATGATTCAGTTGGTCGAAAAGTCGAATTTCAGCCGAATATTCCACTGGCCATTTGAGAACTTCGTCAAATTCACCTTTAAGTACTCGTAGAAATAGTGAAAAATGAGTTCCACTTCCATCATGACCATCACCATTTGGATATAGCATTATTTCAAATTTATAACCGAACGGGCTACTATAAAATACATCACTACAGACTACAGATTTGGAATAGAATTGTTTTGCCTCGGAATACCCGCAATTATCGTGAAAGTTATGACTGGAATGTCTACTCGTAGAGGTATCCGGGTTCGCCGGTTTTTGAAGATGAGTCAATTTTTCTATTTTCCAGACGTGATGGTATGTTGAAAGTTGTTTCTTGCAAGCTTCTAGTTCTTTTTTCAATTGTGCAACATCACCTAAACAAACACAAAATTAATTAATAAAATAAAAAGTAATATTACTATATGAAAAAAAAGTATTTTGGCTAAAATTGCAGTTATGTGAAGGAAAACTGCAGAAAATCTTTAGAAAAATCTACAGATAATCTGTAGACTTTTTAGTAAGGTATGTAGGCCCTTAATTATAGGTCAGCAACCCCCTTCCCTCGCAAATGTACAGTCATGGACAAAAAAAAGTTTAAAATTGACTATTGGCTATACCAATAGTTTTTTTGAACACGACTGAACATCGCTAACTAATTAAAGATCACTTTCAGGATTGACTAACAGGAACCACAGAAAAAAATTTCACTTTATGTGCTCTGGCTGTAAACATTCAAAAGTTGTATGGAAATAATTGACAGATCAGGGCTGGTATTCACAAACACTACTTACGATTATTTTTTGACGTAAGTTAATGCTAAGCAAAAATTGGAATTCACGAAAGAATTCCTACGCAAATTCCTAAGTAAATAAAAGAGGTTACTTAAGCATTTTCCTAACAATTGTTTTTTTCCCATAGAAAATTTTACTTACGTAAATATTTAAGCAAGAATACAACAATGAGTTTACTTACGATTATGCGTATGAAATTCTTAAGTTTTGACTTATGCAAAAACTTAGGCTAGTTTTTGTGAATACCACCCCAGGAACACACTTGCGAAAGGCACACTAGCCAAACGTCCAGTGTGCCATTGCTAAAATTGGCCAGTGATTTGTGGGTGAGCTGCCGATGCCCAACAAAATTTGGTAAATGTCAAATCTATTTCTTTTCTACTTGTTATAAACAGATTATCTGCACATTTTTTACAGTTAATATGATTGATTTACTTTCAATTGCTTTCATCTCATAATGCAGGTGTGGCATAACTGTTTTAATAAACTTGCAAGACTTTTTCACATCATTCACATTGTCAATTACTTTCAATTGGTTACGATCTGGAAATATAATTACATTCATTGAAAATCCACTGTTTTACTTCACCTGTAAATTCAACTCACTCATACTGCTATCCAAATGATCTAAAAGCAAACATTATATCATTACCATTGGAACGAAATGAAATAATTTGAAACTTACCATGTGGTGTCTTCAATGTGGTACAATCCTTTTCACATTTAGTTACCACAACCAATTGCTCTGTTTGTTGTTTTTTAACAGTTTCTAATTGACAAAAAATTACATTATTCCCTTTAACTAAGTTATGACCCTAAAGTTATACACTTACCACAATCTTCTTTAAATTGAGCATTTTTGTTTTTAAGTTCCTCTATCATTTCAGTGAGTTCCTCCACACTCTTTTCATGTGCCATCATCATTTCCTTCGTGCTTATTTCATGTTGCATTGTCAATTCTTCCAGTTTGCAATTCTCTTTCAATTTGATGTTATCTGTGCCGAGTTCTTCCATCTTCACATTTAGTTCATCCATCTTTATATTCAGTTCATTCACACTTTTGTGGTGTAACATCATCATTTCATTCACACTCGTTGTGAGTTCTAACAACTTTTGATTTTGTTTGAGTTCCAGTTCCTTTATTTCCAAGTCTTTTTTGTAAATTATTGCCATCAAGTTACCTATAGTCAATTACAAAGTAAAAATTGCATAAATTAATTAACTTCTTATAGCTCAAATAGTCACAAAAAGTCCTGAAGACACCCTGAGGATGCTCAGGATGCTCTTTTAAGATGTGAACATATTATTTAATATACTTAGATGTTATCTTAATGTTTTAAAGATTTTTTTTTTGTGTAACTCACTTTTATCCATGGTTTGAACATTTTTCAACGATAAAACTTCGTTCAAACTGTGGGCTGTCATTGACGAATTACTTGATTGCTGCGACAAAGATTTATTTTTAAAAAATCATTTTATTAATTAGAATAAGAACATCTTTTGTTAATTTCACCTCATTTTGCAGATTTAACACACGTCGAATCAATAAATCATCATGAGGCTTCTCATTTTCATGCTTTTTCAGTTGTAACTGGGTTCCCTGTATAAAAATTTGTTTATTATTTTAAAAATTACATTTTTTATTACTTGTGTACCTGAAATTGACATCCAATTGGATAAATATTGCAGAGAAGTGAATTTTTCTCCACATCTTGAACTTCTGCTTTTGTCCAATTTTAAATTAATAAATAAATGAGAATTTTTAAATAAACTGATTAGAAAAATACTTTTTGCTTAGAAGAATCCATTGCCGTGTCACAAGGTAAACAAATATTTTGCATTTTTGTGCCATTTACTTTAATAACTTCCTATATCATTAAAATAATTAATAATTTTGTTATAAATAAGATTACAACGAACCGATTCGCTAATTAATTTTACATCATGTCGAGTGTCGTCCACAGAAATAACGTCATCAGCACACCTACAAATGTAATCACTTATGAAACTCATTTAATGAACTTCTAGAGAACAATCGTGCGTACTCGCGATTTGTGGTCACTTCTGAATCCATGATGGCGGTGAAATCTTAAGTGGAGATTAATTTCCTTTCCACTTCCTGGAATATAAAATAAAAAAATAATTCAAGACAAAATATAATGTCAAAATTTATGTTTCTATTGTAATTTTCAATTATAAAAGTAAAAAAAAAAAAAAAAAAAAAAAAGTGCGATAATTCCCGCCATCTCACACGCCGAGCGAGCATCATCTCCAGCATGATGTTTAATGTATATCAATATCGAGTAAATTTGGATAGATTCGCTGTTTAATGAATGAAACATTCTTAAATATTACTGTGTATGACTTTCTGTACGTACCTTGATTAGGAATCACAAATTAAAATGCGAAAACAAGTACAAATTCATCGGAAAAATGCGTATAGGAAACTACGAAAAAAACCTCGGAAAAATAATCCCTCCACATTAAAAACGGAACTGTACGGCACCCTATTGGGGAATTGAAATATAAATAAAAAATGTTACTGCCATCTAGTGTGAAGAAATGTAAATTCAAATAAAATAAAATTTACCCAAGAATAGAAAAAATTAAGAAAAACCATGGAAAAGAAAAAAAAGCAGTTATAAACAACATTTACAAAGGAAACTACCAATTTTGATCAAAGTGGCTAATTTTTAAAATTTGTACACATACCCAGACATTTTCTAATGTGAAAAAAACATTTCCAAGATCGAAAAAGTGAAATATTCATTCCTGGACCCATTTTCTTTTCAAAATTAGATCAAAACATCTGGCTATTCGAAACACAACATCAGAGAAAAGGATATTGCAACTTTATTGCTTTCGATTCGTATTGCGGAAATAAGTCCAATGCCAAATCTGCCTGACGCATTCGATACGTCATTTACTAAACAGAACTGTGATGGAAGTATATCTATGTGAAATTGTAATTTAATCATACAATTTATTTTCTCAATTTTATTTGCAGCTCCAATGCTGAAAATGCTTTTAGCCGTAATTAATTTTCATTCCACAAAATAAAAAAGAAATAACAAAGAAATTATTTTCATAGAGACTTCTGTTGGTTTTTGGAATAATGGTGATTATTATTTCTGCCAACAACCAGTAAGAAAAACAAATACACTGTACAGATAGTTATTTTTATATTTTAATTTGTTTGTTTTCAATACAGGCATGGATGTCAGGAAGTAACAATAAGCAGAAATTCCTGTCTCAAGAAGTTAAAAAGTTTTGTTCTCATAGTAAAAATAATAAAATGAAATTTGTTTTATATTTAGATGCGGTGCGTGTCCTGTGTATGGCGACATCGTGTAAGAAAATTATATAATTTATGCAATATTTATAGTAAATTACAATTTATGTTCAAATGTTCAATTTATGTTTTAGCTGCAACATGATGGTGATACCGTGTGTTATGAATGTTGGAGTTCGAATCAAAAACAACAATGGAGGTTTACACAATTGATCTTTTAATAAGCAACAATCTGCGTCTTTAC
>JAQIXT010002594.1:0-10391 GCA_034700445.1 Stenotaenia linearis | reverse complement strand
AGTAAAGCTGAGTTTCAGCTTAGAGTGGAAAGGTAAATATTTATTCCCTTTCCTGAGCAAAACTACGGTTGGTCAACGTGACTACCGTATCAGGAACGTACGGTCGTCATTTCAACCGTCACAAAATCTTTTCAGGATATTCCTGTTTGTTTTTACTTTTTTTATTTAGATTATGTTAAGATTTGTGTTTTGATACAGGTCATGAATGTCTATCCAAAAACATATGGGTGGAAATAAATCACCACAGAAGCACTGTTCTTGCAAAACCAATATTTTCTATGTATGTGCAAAAATTGCCCAGTTGAAAAACAAAACAATATTATTGACTGTTTACTTTTTTTAATATTGGAGCTGTATAGGCACTTGAGTGAAAAATCTATTCTAACATCACTTCCTGTCTATTAGTATAAAGTACAGTATACTTAGAGGTATTTGAAAGACAAGATAGAATTTGAATACATAATTTTTCATAGATATAAACATTTAATACAAAATTAGAATTTTTTAACATTTTTAAACAGCAACAACTTATTCTTTACTTTTAAAGAACAACAAGTATTCTTAATATTGCTTGGAAAAATATTTTCCACTAACAAAATCAAAAACACAATTTGATTGATTAGACGCAACTATATAAACTTAACAAATATCGATTACAAAAAAGTAATTGTGAAAGTTTAATAGGTGCTGCATAACATTAATCTTGAATAATATGTATTACATATTAAGAAATGGCATGATTGTTTGCAGTATAAAATTAATCTTATAATTTTTCTCCCACTTAGTCTGGGATGAGCGATCATTTTGTCCAAAACATTTCCTTTGAATTAAATTCATATTTATCTTACACTTTTACATACATATAACATAGGAAATTAAATTTTATTTTATAAGGTAAATGTTTTTTTCTTCTCATTTTTAGGTAATTTCAGAGCCATGTTAACATGGTATCCATTCTGTTATTGTTGTTGAGCAGTGCTTCGACATCGCTTAAAATATCGGATTCAAATGCTTCCTGTAATGAATAAGGACAATAGTTATTACTAGTAATCTCATGTCATGAGTACAAAAATTGTGCCAATATATTTTTGCTGAGATCAGATCACATGAACAAATTATTAACTACAATAAAATGGGATCGGTTTTGATTTTGCCAAAATTGACTTGGATCCGATGGCAATTTTCACTCATACTAAGAAAAAGAGGGGAAAATTTATCTTTACCTCCTCATGATCCCCCTGTATACTTCACTTAATGTTTGCTAAAGAGCTCTGATGCAGGGCCGGCTTTAAGTTTTGCGGGGCCCAGTGATAAATTGCAACACGGGGCCCCACTGACCATGCATGAGGTGCAAGGGAGAAGTTAGAGGATGGAAAAAGGGGGCCCTGCTCATGCAGGAAGCTGCACATGTGGGACCCATTTCAGCCCATTTCAGCGTTGAGCCTTGTGCTGGGGCACCGACCACACAGCCTACAAGCCGGCTCTACTCTGGTGCCTCTGATTGATTTGGGGTTTTTCTATTTCTTTTGTTGGGTCGATGCCTTGGCTTTTCTTTTCTTTAGTCTGACATTCTTTTCTTTAACTTCTTGGTTTTTGTTTCGTTGGTCGTCTGACTTCAATCGAAGGTATGGACTTGTGTAATGTTTTTTGATTTGTGTATATATTTGAATTGTGTAAAGATATTAAATTGTGTGAAGTTATTGTTATTGTGACAGATCGCAAATGACCTTAGTAGCCATTAATGACCTTGAGCAGTACCATGTCTGTCTGTCTATCTGTTTAGGAAAAAGTTTTTATAATTACTTGTAAACTAGGTTCTAATTCATCTGTATCCATATTGCCACTCTCCAAAGCAGTCATATCTTGAGACTGAATATCTAAATTGCACAAATCATTGCTAATCTGTTGCTGTTCAGCAGATGAAATACAATCTGAAAGAATGTAACTATTAGTATAATTCACAAAAAATCAGACAATTCAAAACTTACTCTCACTAACAGTTTCCATATTTTCATCCATTCTGTTAAGAAAATCTTCTGGAGTTTGAACCAAAGTATAATTTCCTTCTAAGCCTATACCACTGTCTGAACTTTCTTGCCGCGAATGAATTTCACGGCCTCCAAGAAAAGGGTCCATACCAGTTGATACAGGTGGAAGGTCGGGCATTGGTGAAGATGCAATTCCTTCACTTATAGTTTGTCGAATAAGCATCTCCTACAAGTTAAAAAAAATGTTGTAATTATAGTTATGAAGATGGCATTAAAATTAGTGTTGTTATTATTAGATTCTCCGTTTAAAAGTACCTCCAAGTTGTTAGAAAAAGAGAATGAGTGAGTCATGCATATTCCCATATGGAATAGAAATGTTTAAAAGCATTTTACAATGTCTTACTTAAAATATAATTAAATTAAGTAGAAGATAGCATCTATTTTATAGATGTAAATAAAGTAAACATAAGTTTCAATAAATTTGGGCTTTTCAGTAAATATCTTTGACCAGTTTTACGGTCTCTCACTTTTTGGACTTTTATTCACTTCCCCAATCTACTTTGCAAATAATTTTCAATTATTTGGCCACATTTAGTAAAAACTATAAAATTTTTTGAAAGACATTTCTATTGAATATGAGTTGCTTATTATAAATAAATTTAATAGTTATTCACATATATCCCTATCATTTTATACAAAATAAAAGAATAAAAGACCAAAATAGAAAATAAAAATAAAATGCCAATATAACTTACAGCCTCTTATTTTTAGATTTAGAGAGAAAAAAATTACTGCATTATGCGACAAGTTTTTCACATGCCCATGAACTGCATAATGTATGAAGTTTTATATAAGAAATATTCAATGTTAGTTGATTTATGATTCTCTGATGACGCAAAACGGAAGACAATACACTATTTTTCCTTTTACAAATGCGTCTCTGTTTATTCAAGTTATTTATGATGATTATGATTAAAAACATTTTGAAATAAGAGCTAAGTTTGTGACTGCAAAACAGATAAGCATATTTTGATGCCAAAATCATGAACTTAAGTAGTCATTCTTGCATTAGAATTTTCATTTTTCAAAAAATAAAATCTTAATTATTAATTTCCAAAAAATCAAAATTGTTTGACATATCGATGCTCCCAATCCGAGCAAAGAATATTGCACAATTTTGCAAACAATTTGCAGTTATTTGGCCACTTTTAGCAAAAAACTATAAAATTAGTCAAAAAATTGCTGGCAAATTTACTGCAATAAAATTTGCAATTTAAAAAAAAAATGAAATAGAAATTATTACAGGTTGAACCTCGTTATTACTAACTCGCTTATTGCGAATTCCTCGTTTTAACGAATTTTTTTAAAAATTTGGTTGGATTCCTATCCATTCATTCAATGTTAAAAAATTCGGATATTACGAACTCTCGATATTGCGAACAGATTTGACGGTCCCTTCGAGTTCGTTACATCGAGGTTCGACCTGTACTTTCAAACAAACATGTTGCAGATTTTTCAGCTGGGATAAACGATATATTGATATTGAATATCCAAAAACTGACTATCCCTCAACATCATTAAAAACATAATAAGAAAACTCATAATAATGATAATCATACATCGGTGCGCAATAACAACAATAAAAACCACACACATAGTTTCATGAAAACCAACCAGGGATGAGCGATCAACCGATCAAATATGAAGTTGCACAAACTTGTATTTATTTTTCCCCTTCATATTCCAACTTCAAACTAATTATCTCACATTGACCCCAACATAAACACTTGAGATTAAAGGTGCCGCATCGACTACGACAGATAAAACAAAACTTTTAAAACACAGAAATCCATGAAATCCATTGAATTTTTTTTCGTAAAAACGAGATTTTTACATCCCAAGTTCACTTTTTTACTTTTAAAAGACTGAGAAATGTCTGAATTCAGACGTTACTAATGACATATTGTTATCAGTTAATAACTTAATTTCTAGTCAATAAATGGTAGTTTTACTTAAATTATTTCAATTAAATAATATTTAGTAGCATACACTGGAAGACACAGCACAAAAATATATTTCGATAAAAACCTGACGTAACAAAATTGTTTGTGGTCTCTAAAATAACCTATAAAAAATCTACAAAAATTTGGCCAATTTGCAGTTTTTTAAAAAGTTTTTATAGATTTTCTCCAAATTCTGTAGAAAATCTGTAGAATATTAATTTTTTCTAAATTAAACTGCAAAAAATCTGTATATTTTGAAGTAAAACTGTAGAAAATCTGTGAAAAATCTACAAAATCGGCCAAAAAAACTGCAAAAAAATCAAAAAAACTTCTAAAAATCTGTAGAAACTCTAAACTTTTTTAGCTGGGAATTTCTAAAAATTAATACAATAAAAATTCAACCACATCCATATGCAAGGTCATATTTGTACGCTAAATTAGATTTGAATATAAAAAGGTGAGAAAATATTAAAACTATGCTAATTTCATCATTAGTAGTTTTAGTCGTAACATTCATGAATAAAACTCCTTATAATTACATTGTACGTTGGAATTCCATGATTTTTGATGTTTTGTTGTGGTTTGAGCTGAAAAAAATTGATCATATTTAATTTTTTTCAATTCTTCCAGTCTACTTGTTTGGTTAATTAAAGAACGAATAACTTGCTCGATAAATAAAAATAAGTTTAAATTTAGTACCTACATTTTCCAACATTGCTACACATGGCAGAAATAAGGTGCTATTTTAAACTCACCGCATAAACTGGATGAGAATATGCTTTAAAAGGTTTTCTCTTGGCAAATTAAATTTGATTCAAAGAAAAAAATCTAATTTGGAAATGTTTGTTTACCCTCCCAGCTAAAAAATACAAAAAAATCTTCAAAAATTTGGCCGATTTGCAGTTTTTTAAATGTTTTTCTACAGATTTTCTTCAAATTCTGTAGAAAATCCGTAGAATATTAATTTTTTCTAAATTAAACTCCAAAAAATCTGTAAATTTTGAAGTAAAACTGTAGAAAATCTATAAAAAATCTACAAATTCGGCCAAATAACTTCTAAAAAACTTCTAAAAATCTGTAGAAACTCTTTAAACTGTTTGAGCTTGGCCGCTAAAAAAGCTACAAATTATTTAGTCTTTTGACTGACTGACTGACTGTAAATCTGTAAAAACTTTACAATTTTGAAATGAAAACATTGAAAATCTATAGATTTTGAAGTAAAACTGCAGAAAATTTGTAGATTTTGAAGTAAAACTGCAGAAAATCTATAGATTTTGAAGTAAAACTGCAGAAAATCTATAGATTTTGAAGTAAAACTGCAAAAAATCTATAGATTTTGAAATAAAACTACAGAAAATCTATAGATTTTGAAGTAAAACTGCAGAAAATCTAAATCAACTTGTACAGCCAAAAAAACTGTACAAATTTTTTTTAGCGCAGAGGAAGCGGAACTAGTCGTACATATAGTTACTTAATAACAACAACATTAAAAAGTGAAACTGAAAATTAATTTATGATGGTACTTGACCCAAAACATTCATTTTTTTTTTGTTCAATGTAATCACGCACCTGTCTCGTGATTTCCTGTTGCCTCAGCTTTAGGTGTTCACCTTCCATTTGCAAACTCAATGTTTGCAGTTGAATCCGGGCTCGCTGTAGCCGCTGTTGGCTATTCATTTGATTAGTTGAAGGTGCTTCTGCAGTTCCCTGCAGTTGTGGTATTGCTTGTTGATTATGTATTTGAGCATTTGATAAAGCTGTTCTTTGCAAGTGAAGAGCTATAATGTAATAAAAATTAATAAAAATTAATAAAAATCATAAAAATGAAGGGAAAATATTCATGTCAATAGAATTACAATTACTAGAAATGACCTTGATAGTCCTAGTGCTATAATTTCAATTTATTTGTTGTCATTTGTGGCTCTTGGGTGGGTTTACCTTGGAAAACAATAGTTTTGACAAGGTATTTTTATCTTACAAGTGTAATTATAGTGTCTTTTATTCTTCTACTGTTTTTAATATCAATTATTTACATTTTTCAGTTAAGAAAGAATTGCTTGTACAATATTTTCAGGGTTCTCGTGATCTTCTAACAATCCCAGTTAAAAAAATCTACAAAAATGTGGCCGATTTGCAGTTTTTTAAAAGTTTTTCTACAGATTTTCTTCAAATTCTGTAGAAAATCTGAAGAATATTAATTTTTTCTAAGTTAGACTGCAAAAAATCTGTAAAAAATCTACAAAATCGGCCAAAAAACTGCAAAAATATTTCAAAAAAACTTCTAAAAATCTGTAGATACTCTTTAAACATTTTTAGCTGGGTTGTATTGAATGTCGACAAACTTATTTGGACCATACATAACTCCGACTCATATAATAATATAATATATAATATAATAATAATAATAATAATAATATAATAATAATAATAATAATAGGTAATTTCTAAATACCGGTAAGTATGAATTGATTGGTTATCAGTTTTTCAAATTTGATTGAATAAAAAATCAAAAACTGATAAAAACAGAATTTTACCTTTTCGGCCGTAACTTCGGACCAAAACAAGATAAAATCAAAAACTAAACAGATTTAAAATGTTTAATACGTTTGGAAACTTTTCTAAATTGGAACCATGAGTCTATCTAATCCTCAAAAAATTTTGTAACGAAGCTACATGATTTCCCTTCTAAACTTACGTCTTCGAGGATCAAACCAACTGGTCAGCCTGGTTTGATGATTGATGAAGTAAATCTCTCCTTCAGGTGTTGTTGCTTGTTCCCAGCCATCCGGAAGGGACCCCACGTTGAGTGACTGAGGGAGCGGATTGATTGGCCCACTGGGGGAAGAAGTTGGAGTCGAGTGCAAATTCATGGCACTGGTGCTAAGCTTTTTCCGGGGATCCTCCCATGTTGTTGATCGATTATTGTGACTGTGAAGTAAAGAAAAGACGTTTTTACTATTAAAAATTGCAAGTTGCAAGTTGCAAGGGCCATGATTTGCCCCAAATAAAATCAGGTAGCCAGAGGTGAGAGGGACAAACAGGTGTGCAGTAAGTACATAGCAAACTCAGAAGCCGACAGGTCATCGTTGAAAGATTGCATTCCTTTCCATTCTCATTAATTTATAACCTCTACCAATTGCCGTATCAAAAATTCAAACACTTTAGGGGGATGAGCAACTCTTTTGACTTCTCACGAGGACATTGACACAAAATGTAATTATTTTCATGATAGGGCGTTTGAAAAGCCTTCGAAAAGATGTTTTGTATACAGAATTTAAATTGTTTAAATGTTTGCTTCGAATCGTGTGTCAATCATTAAAAAAATATTGACCCATTAAAGAAAATCGTAAATCAAATGTTTCTTCGATTAAAATCAATTTTTTTTTTTTTTTTAAAGTTTTACTGATTTTACTAAGTTTTATTAATTTTTTCAAAATTAAACTACAGAAAATCTGTCAATTTTGTAGCAAAACTGTAGAAAATCTGTAAAAAATCTACAAAATCGGCCAAAAAACTGCAAAAAAACCTAAAAAACTACAAAATATCTACTTTGGTAGTTTTTTTTTTTTAAGTTTTACTAATTTTACTAAGTTTTATTAATTTTTTCAAAATTAAACTGTAAAAATCTGTAAAAAATCTGTAAATTTTGTAGCAAAACTGTAAAAATCTGTAAAAAATCTGTAAATTTTGTAGCAAAACTGCAGAAAATCTGTAAAAAATCTGTAAATTTTGTAGCAAAACTGTAAAAATCTGTAAAAAAATCTACAAAATCAGCCAAAAAAACTGCAAAAAAAAACCTCAAAAAAAAAAAAATCTTCCGATAATCTTTTTAATTTTTTAATTTTTTTTAGCTTGGAATACATTACCAAGACATTTAAAACCATTTTGAATCCACTTCTCAATAAAAAAAAAAATCGCACAATTACAACACCGGAAGTAAAGAAATAATTTTTAAAAACCAGTTTCAAATACCAACTCAATTCCCACTCGAGTAGAAATTCACAAAGACGTTCGAATTAATATTTAAAACAGTTCTCTCCTCTTCCTAGAATTTTTTTTTTGTTCCCAATTTTTATATCGAGGTAACCCACTTACTATAATTGGTGCAAACAACTTGCATCCTTATATCACGCTTTCTAAAATGAAAACTGAAAGTAAAAACATTTGTCGTCTATTTTCAGAAAGGGAGTGTCACATGGATATTTACGTGGGTGGGATTCAACACGTGTGTTCTGTTTAGACCATGGGTTTAGAGGATCATTTCAAGGCACGTGCTGCAGCTGTAGGAGGCGATCAAGTTTTTGCCTTTCTGTCTCTTGTTTAAAATATTCAGCAGCCTTAACCCTTGATAAACTTGTTTAAAAAATTTGAAAAACTAAAGGTGACAGTGAAAATGACCTCATTTGAACGACACTTTGAAAGTCTAATTAATTTTGTAATGATGTGTAGAGGATAAATTTGATTAAATTTTTATTTGCAATTGATTATAAATATTGGGTAAATTTTTTTTTTAAAACTTGATTTGTAAAATGATAAATATGAAATAAGTTTGACAAATTTTTTGAAATTTTTTGGGCTGATTTTGTAGATTTTTTACTTGTTTTCTGCATTTTTACCTCAAAATCTTGTTTTTCTGCAGTTTAATTTTGAAAAAAAAAAAAAAACAGATTTTTTGCAGATTTTTGCAGAAAATTTTAGAAAAACTTTAAAAAAACAGCAAATTGGCCACAAAAAAACTAGATTTCTATAGATTCTTTAAGCTGGAAATCAATAAATTTTTCTTTTTTTTCACTACCCGGCTAAAAAAGTTGAGTATCTACAGATTTTTTGAAGTTTTTTGGCCGATTTTGTAGATTTTTTACAGATTTTCAACTGCTTTACTTTAAAATTTACAGATTTTTTGCAGTTTAACTTTGAAAAAATATATTCTTCTGATTTTCTAAAGAATTTTAAGAAAATCTGGATAAAAACTTTAAAAAAACTGCAAATCGGCCAAATTTTTATAGATATTTTGTAGATTTTTTTAGGTGGGTAGTTCATAAACATTTATTATTTTTTACTTTTTTTAAACTTTTTTTTATTATTCACAATTCAACATCTGTTTTGGACAACTTCCTTTCCTCACTGATTTTCCAAAAAAAATTTTTAAAAATGTAACAAGAAAGGAGTTACATTTCAAAAAAAATGCACTTAAGTTTAGAAGCTAAAGTTAGTCTTCAATGAGGAGCTTTAAATTACTTTGTTTTTATAGGAAGATAATTTTTTTTATTCTTAAATAATTTTAAACTAAAACTAATTTTAGTCCTAATAGGTGTTATCTTGGATAGAGACAATTTAATGAGTCTTAATAGATAGGATCATTATGGGCACCCTCAATTGAGTTGTAAAAGCAGGGACTGTGTCCATATGGAGTGGAAATGCATTTAAAGGCATTTTACAATATATTTCACTATGCACTATTGAACACAACTTGAAATGGAATTTAAGTAAAATTAAAAGTAGTTTTAGTCTTATTGAAGTATCCTGCTATAAAAATGGACAAAATATCTACAAAAATTTGGCCGATTTGCAGTTTTTTTTAAGTTTTTATTCAGATTTCCTTCAAATTCTGTAGTAAATCTGTAGAATATTATTTTTTTCTATATTAAACTGCAAAAAATCTATAAATTTTGAAGTAAAACTGTAGAGAATCTACAAAATATCTAAGAAAATTTGGCCGATATGCAGTTTTTTAAAAGTTTTTATCCAGATTTCCTTCAAATTCTGTAGTAAATCTGTAGAATATTAATTTTTTCTATATTAAACTGCAAAAAATCTATAAATTTTGAAGTAAAACTAGAAAATCTGTAAAATATCTACAAAATCGGCCAAAAAAATTGCAAAAAACTTCTAAAAATTTGTTTATAGTCTAAACTTTCTTAGCTGGGAACCTATATCAGTCAATAAGTTGGAAATAATCTGTAGATTTCATTAGCAAGACCATCCACAGCTCAACATCTATCGCAATCAAACTTAAGTTGTACATACACGAGTTAATGAAGTTAAATTAAACTGTGACACTGAGAACGGAAATTCACTTCAAATTTACTCGAACGGAAATTGAATAGTAAAACAAATTAACAAAATCATTTTTTAAATTTAATCTGTTTTTGAAAAACATATTTCGTAAACACGAGCAAATAAAATATAAAAAATAGCCTGATTTTTCATTTTCGAGAACACGGTAAATTACGGAAATGTCCCCAATATGTGCTGACCAGAACAAACTTTTAAAATCATATTCAGTTTTGAATTTGGAAATTACAAATTTCTTTTGTGTAGCGATGTACAGGTCGAACCTCGATATAACGAACTCGAAGGGACCGTCAAATCTGTTCGCAATATCGAGAGTTCGTAATAT
>JAQIXT010002593.1:0-10392 GCA_034700445.1 Stenotaenia linearis | reverse complement strand
ATAAGTAACGTTTAGAGCTTTGAGCACTCCATATATAGGTTACACCACGATAGAAAGGATTTTTCTAACACCGAAAGTAGGACTGTATTGTGACATTTTTGTGACAGTTTTGGTGTTCAAACTCACCTTTATTTTTGTGTGTGTATAAACAATAAAACTTAATTATAGCAAAATTAATTTAAATACAAAGATATATAATTTGTAACAATTCCAATATAATGCACATTTAAGAGTTCTGAAATTAACATTTGATCCAATTGATCAACACTGAAATAACATTAACTAGTTTACTTGGATATTATAAATACTTTACCACTTCAGAAAACAAATAATGCATAGAACACTGTAGAGAATGCAGCTATGCATTCCAACCTCCACAATTAGTTGAAAAACACTACATTTTTCAAGCTCATTTTCCCAACAGCTAAGAAATAAATTAAAAAAACATCTTAGAACTTTCTACCTTGTTAACTTTTAATAACAACACTGTAAAACTAAAATATTCATTAACTCTACAAACAACTATCAACAGTCTTTAAAGTAACTCCTCTCTCAAACCTCAAAATCAATATGAGAAAAAAATAGAAAACTAATTGTGACTATGCATTATAAACTAATTTATTGCACAACTAATTCCAACATATCCCCTTAAATTAATTACAATTTTCTTCATAAACCCCATACACAAAAAATACTAATCTTGCACTAGAAGAATCAAAGGGTTTAAAACTGAACTTCCTCAGCTGTTTGTTGGGATGTTGCTTCTATTTTTAGGCAGCAAAGAAAAATGATGAAAAAGATGTTGGGGAATAAAAAGATTTACAGGATCAACTCGAGATAAAAGCGGAGGGTGTAAAGATGAGAGTATAATACTCATATAAAAGCTGCGGAACCTACCTTTAATAAGTTTTTGCGAGGGCTTTACCCTTAAAAGTGTGTCTACAGTCATGCGTGAATTGTTTAATAGCAAACACGATGTTCAATGTGCCCTACAATTTGGTTTTCAACGCAGTGACAGCTTAGACAATGACACAATGTTTACTTTAACGTCAGGATAGTTTAAGGAATGAAATTACATGCATTTTGATGGAAGTGAGTTTGCGGCAGTGTGTTTTTGTTGTAAATTTATGGTTACGGCTATAATTTAAGTGAGTGGTTTTAAATGCCTTAAGGTATGCTGTTATTGTGACATTTAATTGGTGGTTTCTAAATACTTGTTACTAGGATGTTTGTATTGTATTTCCTTATTTCCTTAAAGAAACAAACTTCATGTTTGTCAGCAGTGTCAGCACATAATTTTAAAAATGGTCTTGTAAATCATGTATAATAATCACTCAGATCAAAAATATTTCAATTTTTTTTCTCAAAATTGTGCAACTGTACTCAGAATGATGTATTAGCCTAGGGGTTTTAGCCTTGTAGGTTGGGATGTTTCACAGTGAGATCATAAGAGATGTATTTTATAATTAGTGATGACATAGGTCACCAATGGATTCATATAAAAGGTCTCATGTCAAGAGTCTTTTGAGGCTCTTGGGACCATTAAAAACATTCCTGAAATTTCCTTTGGTGTGGTATGAGAGCTAATTCTAAACTCTAGAAAGGGAAGATTTAGAAAAGAAGTGAAATAATAATTACGGTAACCTAGTGATGAAGTTGGTGTTGATATTTTCACACAAAAATGAACTGAGAGAAAATACAGAGACTCAGAGAGCCTTTTAAAAAATAACATATTGAATTACGTAACACCCAATTATTTTTGTTACAGTATCTCTTGTGACAGCACTTTGTGTACCGAATATTGATTGTGAAAATATTTGAATTGGGTAGAAATTTTGATTTGTGAAAGTGAAAAGTTTTTGACTTGTGTAAAGTGTTTGTTATTGTGATAGCTCGCGTATGGCCTTAGTAGCCACTTGCGACTTGTGCAGTACCTTATCTGTCTGTTATGACAGTACACTTTCCATAATAAATCTGTGTTAGGTTTGATGCATTATTCCGAAAACTCGACACTTCCACGTAACATTATCAAAGATTGTCCAAAATGATTGGCCAAGGTGATTTTAAATTATATTTGATTATAAAATACTTTCTAAAAAGCAATTCAACTCTGCATGGCTAATTTTACAACTATAACTTTATAACGAGAAAACGCACAGCCGCAAAGAAACCCTGATAAAACCAAATTGCAATTAGGTTAGATGACACTTCTCATGATATAAAATGGAATAAGGAAAGAGAATAAATTAAAAACGCTTCGTTACCTTATAAAACTCCACAGGGGCTGTAATATTGAGTTAATATCCTGGGCAAGCCAAAATAGTACCCTAGGATCTAATTAAGAAACACTGAGTACGGTTACCCGGTGACTTAACAGGGCAAAATTAGACTTTTATTTTTTATTTTTTTAATACAATTTTGATGAAATTTATGGAAAAATAATAAATTTTGTTTTCTCTATTGTGTTGTTGGTGAATGCAATTCTCGAGGGTTTAAATATTCCAGTCGGCAAATGTGAAATTTACATCTGAATGGGCTGAAATATTTTATGCGGTCAAGTGTTTCCATGAATAAAATAATTGCTCACTTGAAATATTTTGACATTTGCCAGCATGAATGCGTAATGATAGTAAAAATTGTATTTTTAAAGCTGTGCTACAAATTGTAAATGGGGCTGTGAAGTTAAATCATTGCTGGCAAACAGAAAAAAGCTTTAATTGCTTGTCAAACAAGGTCGTGAGGTATTTTAGTTAATTTAAAGATGCAAATAAGCACCAACACTCATTTTAATTAAGAGATGTAATGAAATTTTTACTAATTTGCAAAAATTGTGGAAATTTAATTTATGAGCGTGTGGTTTGTTGTGTGTACATCAAGATTGAAAATGTAGATTTAGATCGATAAGATCAGTTTGTTTTGACCTATTCGAAATTAGCCGAGTTGATGTCACTTGATATTGTGACATCAACTCCATAATTAGCAAGATATCATTTGCAATTAGGATTGAAATTAGTTAATTGAGGATAAATGCTTCTAGAGTTACTTTTAGATTCAAAATAGATGACAATATGGCCTATAAACTTCACTCCGCGAATCACTTGCGAGTAAAGATACAAACTGAAATTCTAGATCCTGATTTGCATAACCATAATTCCCCGAATGTGACATCATTGTTGTCAATTGCCGAGCAACTGTGATTCATGGATTACTCCACAGTCAAATAACACCAAATTCAGTGCTGGAGAGTGGAGACCAAACTTAAACGAAACGAAAAATGTCTATCAAATAAAATTTTGGTATTCAGATAAAAGTTTGGTATTTGAAGGTTAAGTCAACCTGCAATTAGTAAAATTTATGTCTACAGAAGGGCTATGAAGTATAAACGAATAAACGATTAGTTCCTTAGAGAGTTGGTCAACCAGGTAAGGAACTTGTGTTGTGCAATGGCCAATGCATCCCTCCATAACTCTGGTGTCCAGTGTCCCACATAGGTCTCAGAGGACTCACTCTGCCAGAGGTGGAAAGCTACTTAAGAGTAGGCCTAAGGTTAGGCCAACTTTGGTTAGGGTTAACTGTGAGGCCTCTTACAGGCGTAAAGGCGAAGGAGGCCCTTTCTACTCATCTTGGAAAGTTCCACACTAATTGATGGACGAAAGAACAGTGATTTAATAACGTAAATTGGCTGCCTAGGAAACCTCCTAGAACACTAAAAACACCTAGAACCTGATCAGAAGCTACACAGGCCTAGTTATAACTCCAGAGGGGTGAGATTTATTATGAGTGATGCGTACGAACGAGGTTTATTATGAGTGATGCGTACAAACGAGGTTTATTATAAGTAATGCGTACGAACGAGGTTTATTATAAGTAATTCGTACGGACAGAGTTTATTATAAATAATGCGTGCAGACAAGGTTTATTATAAGTAATGAGTATGGACGAGATTTATTATGAGTGTCAACCACTGTTCTTCCTTCCAGACTCATTGTAATGATTAGATAATATCATTTTATGGCGAATACTTAACAACTATTTACCTTCATTCCATACCATTTTATTACTTCATTTTATGATCCCCACTAAATACTCACAAATTTATCTCTAACAATAACTACAGCCAAAAATACCTTATTAACAGAAACTATTTTTAAACTTTACAACCAACCATACCCCATTCAAATCTTAATTAGGTAAATTTATATCTAGAAATTACCTTCTTCATGAGAACATAATCACCTTTCCCCCACACTTTTCCACTCACGATGTTCACATAACTTTGTGGCTTATGCGGACAAACCAACTAAAATTAGACATAATGACAGTTTATTGATTCCATTGTGGTTTAATCTCGCAAAATAGTCGAACTAATCATAGTAACAAATTTAAATAAACTGCAATTCCAACATCAGAAGTGTGTCATTGACGTCAAAGCAAAGCATAAATTTCTCTATATTTAAATTTATAGTTGATATTAAAATCAAAAAACAATAAAAACATTGCAGTTTGTTTTAATTAACACACGGATTTTAGTGTTGACCTAAAAAGACCAAATGCGGCCAAATGTTAACCAATTATTAGTGTGGTAAATCTAATGACATTTTATATTATGTTACTGACTTAAATTGACTTAAACTTTGGGTTGAGAATTGAAATGGAGATGTAATTTCAATTTTATACAGCACTGAAGGAAATTGAATGCGTTTAAAGATAAATGTTTGCATAGTTATGTAATGGAGGAAATGATTTATTTATTTTGTGAATAGTTGGTTTAATTAAATAAATGTAAATAGAACTTATTTTATAATTTAGTATTTTAATTTTATTTAATTGCGTTAATTATTAGTGAAGATGATATGTTAATTAATATAAAGTTTTTACTTTATAGCATTTATTATCTTTGCAATCTGTTAATATTTGTAAATCTAACTCCTTTACTCAGTGCAGCGCATACATTAGCACAAAGTAAGTTGCTGCAATTTATAATGCCTTGTCTACTTCAGTCCTTCAGCAGTATAAATACAGAAATCAAGACGCACCCGACCGTACCACCACACAATACACTCTTCTCCTTTAGTTCAACACAGTACGTTTACTTTAAAAAACACATTTTAGCAGCACAAATAGACTACTTCTCTTTTTTTCCCCAACAAAAGGAAAGCTTTTCTATAACCCTCTCTCCACTTCATGGCAACTCACAGCATATTGAGCCCAAGGGCTAAATTTGCACTTGAAATCTCAAGTTCAGATTTAGCAGCCATATCAACAAATGGGCAAAGTTTAATTAAGGGCAAAGCCATTCCTTCGTTAAAACTTCTAATAGCTTTACTGTGTGAAAATGCATGAATCTGCAATGCAATTTAATGTAAACCACGCATGTTGGAAGATGCAAATTCATCTCTCTAGCTCCTAATGGTTCCCCCTGGTTCTTTCACTGTGCATAAAGTGACAGTTTTCTTTCCCTCTTGTGTGGTTTTAGCTGTGACTCATTCCTTCTGCCATCTGGCTTTCTTTCCTCTTGTTTGTAGATTTTTGATTTATCCTTGATGAGTGGGCAGAAAGTGCTGGACAGTTGAGTATAACCAATGTGACAGATTCCAGTTCACTTTTGAAATAATGGATACTCCAATTCAAAGCATTTTAATCTAACCAGAGCCACAATTTGATTTTATCAACAGAAAAATCTTTTAAAAGTCCTTTTTGGGGCATCTAAAAGCCTTTTTGGCATCTTGTCCACTTACTCTATTAACTTCAGTTCTTTCTGATCTTTGCAGTCTCTCAAAAATAGTAAAGCAGTTAAGCTCTTGTGCCTCTCCCTTCTGTCCCTTCTGGCCTTTTTCCTAATCTGTCTTAGAGACTCCATGTTGCTCCAATGTGCTTCAGTCTAGTATTCACAATTACACTAGAACTGGGCAACATTAAGATTTGTGTAAATTTTGGTTTGTAATAAATCTGCTTGCGACTTTAAGCTACAGCTCTCTTACCCCCACACAGATTTAAGGCTTGCAAAGATATTTCGATTTGTTTAGATATAAAGTCTCCTACATATGTAAATTCAAGTTATGCAAACTCAGACACACGTTTGCAGTACTTCAACTTGCAACCAGGAATGCCATTTACCAAGCATCTTTTTGCACAAAATAAATTGCGTTTCTGGTAACTTTATACACAACTGGGGTGTCATCATCATTTCGTATGTTTCTACTTTGCAACGTGAGTGTTGCAAGTGAATCTATGCACACTCTCATCAAAAAAGTAAGGAGAGCCAATGTCTTCGGTTACGCACCTACAGGCTTGCTGAGAGTTTACAATAATTTCTTGGGGGATTGTAATAAATTTTAACTATCTTGTAAGAATTTACTGTAGGAAAAAGTCACAATATCTTGTTTCACAGGATCCCATGTACCTCTTTATGCCCGAAATGCATTGTTTATCTATTATTTACTTACATTCCTTACAGAATCAATCTCCATTCCAATTCCTGTGATAAAATAAAACTTAGAGCAATTGAAATATCATTCTCTTTCAATTGTTCATCCTGTCATTGCACTTGCGAAACCTCAATCCGATTCCAATTCTCCCACCACCTATCACAAAATAGAAAAATAATTTAAAATTTTCATCTCTAATAAATCTCGTGTTGTTTTCAACTCGGAATTCAAATATTTGTTAAAATGCAATCGGTCGTGACAAACTCATTTTTCACTTCGAGCTCAACGAAGAAAATGAAAAACAAACAAAATTTGTCAAAAATGAATTTTTTTTACAATTTAATGTTTTAAATGAAAAAAGATTATTCCACTCTCGCGATGTTTGGATTTTAAACATTATCACTTAAAGTTGGGACTGACATTTTGCAATGCTCTTATCTTAACGTAGCAGCTGCTCTCATCGAGGATGAGTCGCGAGCAGGACGCAGTGTGTATCCAATGAAACGGGTGACGTCAATTCATAAGCTGCACGGTATTCAATAAGTAAAAATCTGATCAAATTGGCGCGAGCTCCGAGTATGCTGCAGTTTTAATCTTGTTAGTGATAGGGTAGAAGATCCTGATCCAAATTGGATTCATAGTTTAGTTCGAAATAACAACTTACTTTACTTAAAATAGAATCTTGAGGAAAGGTTTGTTTGTGTATAGTTGGAGATGGATTTTGCATTGTTAAGTGAAAAAATCATGTAAAATATTGTAAAATTATTGTCATAAAATGGGATTTATGAAACAAGGATTTCCAGCAGAATTCTGTAACTAATTTAAAATAGAAGACTATGATGTAAGACATGTTTGCGGAGAACAAAATTTATGTCTTATAACTTGTAAATTCCATGTTAAGTATAAGTTAGATTTATAATTAAAGTGGAATTTATAAGTTATAAGTTATACCCTATCCATTGGTGACTTCTAATTTGACCTTGAAGGTCACTTTCAAAGTCATTCATTATGTCACCCGTAAAGCAAGATAGAGTAGAGGTACCAATTAGCAAGTTGTAGAAAAGGATCAAATTAGTCTTAAAGCAATTAACAAACCACATGTTTAATTTGTTACAAACGTGTGTACAACAATGCTATGAATTAACAACTAAACAAATCTGCAAAATTATCAATCTTCAGCTTAGACATATTAATTACCAGTTTCTTTGACAATAAATTAGTTAATCAATTTTGGGTGACCGATTGAGAATGTCAAAATTTTTCAGTTTGAAATGATAGCTAAAACTCTTGGATATTGTTGACTCAACAATCTTAATGTGAAAATAACAATAATAATTGAATAACAATTTACGTCTTTCATTACACCCAATTTTTTAGAAATAATATTTTACACCTAAATGGGTGTTCTGCTTTTGTAAAAGGTGTAACTGTCAACACCTCAAAAAGTATAGGGGTATACAGAGCCTTAAAACACCTTTTACTCTTTCTAAGAGTGTAAGATATTCTGTTCCCGAGTAAGTGAAGAGCTACCAGGCGATATGAAGAAAGGTTTCAAAATCGCAGATGTCCAGTGTTGAGTGCACCGTATTATTCACTGCTTTTAGAACAGAAACAATGTCCAGCAGCTCCATCGTTACGGAAGACAACAAACTGCAATTAATGACAAAACAAGCAGAATGGATTGGCAGCCGTAGGTGCTAATCCTCATATACCAGTACATGCGGGATTGCATAGGACATTAGACAGGGATCAGTGCTCAGGATACTATACATGCTAACAAGTTCCACCCATTTATTGACATCAAGCTCTTCTAATCTTTGTCAACGTCAAATATTAGGCACAACTGACATTTGAACATATTAGAGAGTTTGCGGAGAACAAAACTTATGTTTTATAACTTATAAATTCCATGTTAATTATAAATCTAACTTATATTTAACATGGAATTTATAAGTTATAAGTCATTAAGTTAACCTGTCCTTCACTTTGCTGATTTGCCTAATTATTCATTTTTAGCAAAAAATAAAAAAAAATTCAAACTTCAAATTTTTGAATTTCTTAAAAAGAGATAAAAGAATTTTTGAACGCTCAAAGTATAAACCTCAACCGTATTTGACGTGTTACGTGAAAACGTAACTTTACCATTAGGTCGTTGCCATACACAACAAATGTGATGTAAAATATTCACGAATTGTATGACGCCAAATGCATTTTTAGTGCTGGAAATAAAGTTTGGTATACAATGCGGTTTTATGTGCTTTTTATTGTAGTTTTATGGTTATTTTACTTGCGCAAGGTTAATTGTTGTTGTTTGTAAAACCAACTTTTGGTTGTGGAGACATTTCTGGTTTATTGCCCAAAATTATCGATAATTTGTTTTTGATTGTTTGTTTGTTATTGAAAATATTTGTTGTTTTGTAGGTCGTAATGTCAT
Source organism: Stenotaenia linearis (assembly GCA_034700445.1). Taxonomy (NCBI): domain Eukaryota; kingdom Metazoa; phylum Arthropoda; class Chilopoda; order Geophilomorpha; family Geophilidae; genus Stenotaenia; species Stenotaenia linearis. The sequence continues at coordinate 1,530 of JAQIXT010002593.1, read as the reverse complement.
GTTGTTGTAATTGCATGATGGGATTTGAGGGGTTAGGTACAAGGTGGTGATTTTTGTTAGTTGTAATTAAGTGTTCTGTTATCTGGAGGTTAATTTGAGTAATTTGTAGTTGAATGAGATTGATGAGAAATTTTTAATTGTAAAACCCAACCTTTTAATGGATTGATAAACCACACCCACTGCGTGACTTCATTTATGGATCGACTTTTCGTTCGGTGGAAATGGCATGTGGTCATTTTTCCAGGGTGTTTTTATTTCATTTTTTGTTCAGTTTTTGCAGATGTGTGCTGTTTTCTGTAATATTTGTAGAGGTTTGCAATTTTCAGCAAAACGTTAATAATAAATTTTTATGAAGTACTCCAGGTTTCAAGTTTTTTTTTAAAGGGTTTTTGTAGAATTGAGCAATTTACACAAGTTTTTACAACTTTCTTGCAGATTTACGCAATTTTCTTAAAGATTTATCCAATTTTCTTAAAGATTTATTAATTTTCTTAAAAATTTATTAATTTTCTTAAAAATTTATTAATTTTCTTAAAAATTTATTAATTTTCTTAAAAACAATTTTCTTGTAATTTCTGCAATTTTCTTGTAGATTTTTGCAATTTTCTTGTAATTTTCTAGCAATTATGCAATTTTCATGTCCACATATTTTAAAGACTTTCTTGCAACTTTTTACAATTTTCTTACAGATTTATACAATTTTCTAGCAAATTTTATAATTTCCCCCAATTACTTATAGAATTTAGCACAATTTCAACGGTTGGTTTCCAGAACCAACTGGAATCCACCCTGCATCCACCCTGAATCCACCCCTGGCGCCATAACTATTTGATAATCACCTACATTGCTATACAAAGACCCACCCTTCCCCACCTCTTCCATTGCACAACTACCAGACTTGTCAAAATTGTCTGACTACCTTCAATTTAACAATTTAACATCTCATCTAAATACAATAAAAATTTCATAAATTTGACATTTCATTTAACATTTCATTTCTATTCCTCCTCACAAACCAGACAAGAATTCCCCAAACTTATTAAAGTAGTAAATAAGTTATCTAAATGACTTTCATTTCAAAAAGTTAGATTCATTCTATGGTACCCTCATAACTGAAGAATCTTACGACTTTTCCTGATCCAATAAGTTGGAACCCAAAATGTGAAAAGAATAAAGTGACAAAAAGAGTTTTAAAGAACAACTTTTAATAATATTTGTGAACGAGTTCCGAGGTTCCTGCCCCTAGGGAGGCTGGAGATCCCCGGTTCCACGGTGCACTAATAAATAAGTGACACAAATACTAGTTCTTGCTAAGATATTGGCTTTATTCCTAAACCGGCGAACTGCATGCATCCGTGACTGGTACATCTCGATCCCACGCCGATGCCGTAGCATCGGCGGCCAAGCGATAAAGATCCCCTTTGGCGGCTTACATCACGTCTCAACCCGCTGCATCGACACTTGCGTCCCACTTCTCCATTCTACCACTTAGGTTCGGCAAACGTCGGCATGCAGAGAACGAATCAGTTG
>JAQIXT010002592.1:0-10393 GCA_034700445.1 Stenotaenia linearis | reverse complement strand
TTTTTATCCTTGAGTGTTTTTTATGCTTTTTTAACGTGTATGTTGGTTTTTTGTAAAGTTTTCACTTTATTTTGACTAAGCTTTTCGACAGCTTTCGTTGTCATTATCAGGTCTTGAATGCATGTTTCCACTAGTCTAGTTCTTTCTATGTACTAGTGGAAACATGCATTCAAGACCTGATGATGACAACGAAAGCTGTCGAAAAGCTTAGTCAAAATGAAGTGAAAACTTTACAATAAACCAACATACACGTTAAAAAAGCGTAAAAACACTCAAGGATAAAAAATCATCGTGTGTATGTGTACTATTCTATTAAAATAACTCAAAAGAATGGTCGACGCTGGACCCAACATGGATGCAACATCACGTGACCTCAAATGACGTCACAAGGAAAGGAGGAGGGGGGGAGTGGTGCATTGATATATAAAGAACTTAGACTAGTGGAACAATGGAGCGAACCCGTTGATGACAACGAAAGTTGTCGAAAAGGTTAGTACATAGAAAAAACTAGACTAGTGGATACCTGCATTCAAGACCTGATGATGACAACGAAAGTTGTCGAAAAGCTTAGTCAAAATATAGTGAAAACTTTACAAAAAACCAACATACACATTAAAAAAGCGTAAAAAACACTCAAGGATAAAAAAAGGGAATGTATTCAAATTTTATGATTTTTCCATTTTTTTACCGAATTAACCGTTTAATTCGTCGCTGGGCGGAAGCGATCCCCCGGTCGTCGGTTACGTTTAATTTGAAGAGTGGCCAATAAAAAGCCAGCTTATGGGTTGGGATGACTCATACCACCTGCGGTATGGGGGGAAGTTTCGATGAACACCACGTCATCGATCCAGGATTTCCGGTGATTGACGTCACTTTGGCGACGTCGTCATCTCACTTCCGGGATTAGCGACAGGTATAAAGACGAAAATCGGAGGGAGGAAGGTCTCACTTCCCTTGAAGCTTTCGACAAGTTTACAACTGCCATCGCAACTCCAAGTCCAGACGAATTCGAAGTTAACAGTGCACGTGTGTTAACAGTTGCAAACCGAAATAATTTAGACGAAAATTATTTCTAACACACTTTCAACTTTAATTTTTTTTAAATATCTGTTATTTTGTGTTGTTACTAATAAAATAATTTCAGCATGGTTAAAGATAAGAACACCCGCGAACCAACTCTTGTAGCCAATACTCGTGCTGGTATCGGTTCGGCATTCAACGAACTGATTACCAGCCTGTTTTCGGTGGTGGTTCTTGATCCACCAGTCGAAAACCAGGCCGATCAGGCAGTCGATTTGCTGGACTATTGGTACCAGCGTGCATATGGCCGAAGAGAACGCAACGGTGTCTATCGAAGACCGATCATCGGATTCCAACGACGACGATTCGCAAACGTTACCGGCGGCACGTCATGAACTAACCACGCTCCATAAACGTTTCGATCGTGTCGTGGATCAACTGAATACCGCCAAAAAATGCCGCGAACGATGCGGAAGAGGCCCAAGACAAGCTGCAGACCAGACTCACGGCCCTAGAGGCCACAGCAGGTCACGTAAATTCTTGGGAGGCTCGCGCAACGGCAATGGGGACTCGCGCCGCGCAATTGCAGGCCGACCTCGAAACGGTCCAAGTGGATTTGCAAACTTTGCAAGACCAACTGGCGGAACTTGTGACGGTTGAAATGACAACCGTACGGTCCCGCTACGGTAGTCATGTTGACCAATCGTAGTTTTATTCAGAAAAGAGAATAAATAATTATTCTTCCACTCCATGCTGAAACTCAGCTTTTACCTTTGGTTAATTCGACCTGTAGATCATGATTCTACAACTAGATTAATGATTCAAGCACTATTTTAGGTGTTACGTTCACTTACTGTGCATTTAACCCTAACAGCCAGCATGGCCGCCATTTTGGCTGACTACCAAAAGAGGGCAGTTTAATTAATTACTTTCTGATGATATATCATCAGAAAGTAATTAATTAGGCTCGTATGCAAATTAGAACTTCTAATTTGCCAGAGATAAAAATTTCCCACAATTCCTTTCTCTGGGACTATATAAGAGTCAACCGAGCTCAGAATTGAGAGCTCTCTGACAAAAACCAAACTTGAACTTGACTTGACTTGTGTACTGTATTTCATTGAAGTGTATTTCATTGATTGTGCTTAGTTTGTGACTGAGAAGTGTATTTTCTATCGCAACGTGGCTTGACCGTACTCAAGAAGGGTTTAGTTTAGTGATTTTGTTATGGCCTTAGGGAATTGAGTGTTGATTAACTGACAATTCTTATTCCTGCGCTCAATCTAAGGGTTGCTTGCAGGAATAATGGGGTTTTTAGGGATTCCTTGTCTTGATCTAAGGGTCGGATGACGAATCTGGATGGGATTTATTTTACTCTTTACAGATTGCCGTGTTTCCGATTAAGTAAACCCGATCGATCAACGACTCGCACGATGCGAATGTCGCAGCGTGCAATAATGTACGACGGTTAGCTGGTTTATCCCCGGATTCCCATGAAGTATTTCCTTCCTAGCGTTCGTTAGTCCGCGACGTAGTTAGGAACAACGTGGTTAGGTAATTCCGTTAAGTTACAATTGATTAGTGTCCGATTTCCACTCCCAGTCTAAGGGCTGTTAGTCGAAATCGGTTTTAATTGTCTCCACGCTTCGGTCCAAGGGCCGATGATTGGAATGCAACTGTTCTAGTCACTTCCATTAGTGGTCCAACGATATGCCTGCTCGCGAACGACACAATTCCACGCACCATGCCGTTCATTAAGCTGACGGTGGAGGGCAAGCAAAGAAAACGGTTGCTCGATACAGGGGCCACTCGGCCATTTATTAGCAGTGCAATGCTGGTGTTCATGGGTCTTTGGGATCGAATGGACAAAGACGAACCAATAGTTCAGGTGGTTACAGGCGACCGGATCCGCTCGACTCTGGGTGCTGTCACACTCCAAGTCGGTACAGAGACTATACAGGGACCAGTCAAATTCTATGTGGTACCATCGCAAGAGCGTTACATGCTCATGGGGATGTCGTGGATGGAAAGAAATAAAATAATTATTGATACTTATAATAAAAAATGGTACCACCTAGATTTTCCCATGTCACAATTCGACTTCTCGCGACCACCCACTGCAGAGGATTTTGCTAGTGCAATGGTGGAAAGAGTTGACAATCTTTACCGAAATAGGGAGGGACCTGTGGTTGCCGTGGAAACTGCTGACGTTGCAAGATCAATTGCTGGCCCGCTGCATCCTGTCTAATCCACGACAGGATAAGCTTCGGCACTTGATCAAACGACACGAGGCACTTTTTAGCGACACACCAGGTCGCCACCCGACTGTCGAACACTTAATTCCCACCGAATCTGATAAGCCAATCAGGCAGCGAGAAAGGCCGGTGAACCCAGCAAAGGCAGCGATCCTCAAGGATCTCGTTGATGTACTGGTGAATCATGGCTGGGTCGTTACATGTCAAAGTTTTTCTTTTGATTCTCATATTTTTTTGGTGGTTTGGTCACTTTTGCTTTTGGATTTAACTGAAACATCATCAAATCATTTTATTTTTAAAAATTCTCGCACATTTTAATATTTAGTAATACAATTACCTTGAACTTAGGTTTACGTTTTGGAATTGGTTTTTCTTCTCGCAACAACTTCACATAATTACATGAACATGCTAAACTACAAAACCTTTTCGATTTCGAATAAAAGCATGTTTAATACCAATGGTACCGCACTTTTCACACACAGCTGCAAAAAAAATCTCATCGGCGGGGCTGAACGTTAAAGAATCCCACAGCGACTTACATCGCGTCTCAACCCGCAGTATCGACACTTGCTTCCCACCTCATCTCTCTAGCTTAGGCTTCGGTCGTCGACATGAGGAGAACGAATCAAGGTATTGCCTGTTCGCACGCCGGAAGGATTCTCTCCGCAAGGCGACCTGGGCCTTACCTTTGTAGCCAGGGATGAGTCACGTACTTCCCGTTATGAGGGTACGGTAATGAATCATCTTCCTGACAGTATGACAGACAGTGCTGACCGGTGGGTCACTGGCGGTCACAAAATGGCGCCCGCAACCGAATTTTCCAGCTCTTTTTTAGCCCTAACAACTTTCCCCTGATTTCCCAACACAACCCCATCCACAAAACCCCCCAAAAAACACAATTCCCCACATAAAACCCCTTCGAACGCCCAAAAAACCAAAAATCAAACTAGGCTTAATCGTATGAGACCAACCTACCTCGGCCGTTAAATACTCCAAAATCGCCGCGCTATAAACGGTGGCCATGGCCCCGACCCTTCCGTGGCTGGTCGTTCTGTTTTTTAGCTGTCTGTGTGGATCCTCCCAACCGGCAACTGTGAAAAAAAACGAAAATTCAGTTCAAAAACACTTGTAATACGAATTAAAAAAGACTTTTTTACCTGTAATCCTGCATCTGGAAACCGCTTTTGCTTTCGCCTTCCCCGAATCTTTACCTGCTTTTCCACCGGCCTGATCACGACCCTAAAGTACAGTTCAGATGGTCGCACAAAGTTACATGTGACATGCTTAGAAAAACGCAACGTGGTCAGATCAGCATCAATCTCTCTCTAGTCTCTTTGTTGTGACTAGAAAGAGATCGGTGCTGTACTTGACCCTTTTTATGGGACGTACCTATTGGATGTTTTTGGGATATCAAAAAACATCCAACACGACCTTTTTTGGGATCATCCAAAAAACATCCAACACGTCCTTTTTTGGGATCATCCAAAACACATCCGATATGGATGTTTTTGGGATATCCCAAAAACATCCAACATGTCCTTTTTTGGGATCATCCAAAATACATCCGAAATGGATGTTTTTGGGAAATCCCATAAACATCCAACACGTCCGAAACATTTCGGGATTTTATCGGTCTTGAAATGGACGTCCCAGTTGACGTCCAAAAGACATCCATTTTGTCACGGATGTCTTTTGGACCAACAGGAAGAGATTGGGACATCCGAAGGACGTCCTGTGTTATCTGGGTATAAGCCCAAGAGAATTGTAAGGAGGCCAGTCGTTGCTGGAACTGGTTCTCCGATGTAAACAACTACATTGTTGAGATTAAAATATTTTTGATATATTTTATTGTGCGATTCTACATTATTGTGTTTCCAAAAGATAACAATTTCGGTATCATTCCATTTCGCTTTTAATCCATTTCGAGACAATTCCATTTCGATTTTATTCAATTTCGAGATTATTCTCTTTCGTTGTTATTCTTGTTCGGGACTTTCTGTCATCTCTATTCCGATTCGAATTTATTCCAATTCAGGTTTTGGGGTTGAGATTATTCCTATTCGATGTTGTTCTAATTCGACATTATTCCGATTCGAAGTAATTCCGATTCGAATTTTTTCTGTTTTTTCCAAATTCGACCTTATTCCCGTTCGAATTTGGGGATTTACGAACTTGTTCCCCGGCACCGTATTAACCAATGACGTCAAATATGTAACATTTCTAACCTTACTGTAGAAAAATTAATTATTTCAAACACGGATCGGCCCCGTAACCTTTTTAAGGTTAATTAACTTGATTTATTTTTTGACTTAAATAATTCACAGTAGGGGGGAATTTGTGATGTAATACTATGAACTATGGGAAATTAGATTGTAGATCACGTGACGCTTTGAAATGATATATAAGCATTGTGCATTATTGCAGTGATTGCTCTTGTCGTGTGCAGTTAAATAGAATGAATAAAGAGAAGTGTCGTTAAATATGCTGTCGTAATTCCGGATCTCCAACAAAAGGTAAATCCAAAACAAAATCCAACAAATAGCCAAACACCATTTTGTTGCCTCATTCTTTTGCACCCAGTCAGAGATCACAGAACTGGCTTTGAAAAGAAAAATTTGGGGGAAAAAACCACTCAAACACTCTGAAAGCTTTTACATAACTCCATTAAAAACTCTTTGGGTATTAATAGACGAATGCCTTATAAAGAGTTAAAGTCAATTTCATTCTAAGCAAAACACCGAGAAATTATAAATTTTTCTGATATTTTACAAATACTATACACTATTTTGCTGACTACATTTGTATTTACTGCAACCAGCAATGGTCTGCTAAATCATAACCCTTTGTGGGAGTTACGGCTTAACGCTTTATATATTATGCTCAGCTTTGTGTCATCCAGCGACCGTTGATACATGTCATCCTTTGTATCAGTTCCTGGAATATAACTTGATTAATTCTAAAAAAATTTATCATAAATTTAATGTTTAAATATTTTAATTATTTAAGAAATTAAACTTGATAACATCCATTATATTTTATCAGAACAAGTTTATATACTTCTGATTTTATCTACCATTACTCTTAAACTTAAAACTTTAAAGTTATCACAAAATCAAGAAAATCTAATATAACTACTGAAGGTCAAGGATATTGAAAGTCATTTCACCTCCAAACCACTACAAATGAAAAAGCCAAGGACAAAGGTCATTGATCTCTCTAAAAAATCTTGTTAAAGATCACCATGAACCGTAAAAAAAAATCAAACTTTTAAATTTATCTAAAAAAGTGAAATTCGCGGAACATTACAGATTGCTATTTCCCGTTTTATTGCCGTATTATGATACAAGCTCCAATTCCGCTTTCATATTTCCTTTTACCTCTCATTGTGCAGAGTATTGCACCCAATCAGATGCGCGATTCCCAAGAGTCAACATCCAACACTTCGAATTATTTGCCCACTTCTCCCTCAAAGTCACCATAAATCTGCGTGGATTCCACTTGTGTGGTTGTACTCAGCTCTATTGATCAGTGCTTTAGAATGTATTTTACGTTACTTCAGATGCTGCTAATTTTTCTGCCGCAATTTACTCATCAGCAAGGTACAGTTATATTTTATTAGCTTATTATTATAATTATAACAATTTATCAAATCTTGCAAGGTCCGTTATTGAGTTCAGGTAAAAATTTAAAGAATTAAGCGTTATAATATCCCCAATTCTGTACTTACACACTGTTTTTTTTCTTGTTTTCTTTTTACAAGATTTTGTTAAACCGCAGAAAAATAAAGCCAATTCTTTTTTCAAAGGATTTTTTTGCTTTAATAGAGTTCAAAAAGGGAAATTTCCTATTAGTAATAAACATTTTTAAATAACTGTTGTCAGTATGAAATTAGTTTTTGTCACGTAAACATCAGTTTCGTCTGGTTTTCGATAAACCACTCAATGTTGATTATTTATTAAAATGAAAGTTGTTCTATAACCAATTCTGTTTTATACGATAGGGTATACTCTAGAACAAAATCCACCATGTAAAAACAGAGAATTCGATTTATTAGAGAGTTTGCGGAGAACAAAACTTACGGTTTATAAGTTATAAATTCCATGTTAATTATAAATAAAATTTAACTTATAATTAACATGGAATTTATAAGTTATAAGTCATAAGTTTTGTCTTCCGCAAAGTCTCTATTAAAAAGTAACATTTTGACTTATATTTTCAAAATTAATACATTGTACGAAATATTTTTAAATATATGACCTGGCAATAAAATAAAATACATTGTACAGAAAAGTCCCTACAATACGCAATAACCTTGACAAAGCAATGTTATCGTGACTTTGGTTGAGTAATAAATTTTTGAATAGAATATACCATATCAAAAAATAAAAATGTAATGAAATAAACAACAATATAAAACATACCAGTACATAAGTTCTGCAAAGAGTAATCTTTTTGTAGACTATTGATCTTTGCATTTTTATGTACAAAAATTACAAATATTTCATTTTTTTATAAATTTTTATTTTCTTTATATATTTTTTTTATTATATTTATTTTTGTAAATATTTTTTTATATTTTTATTTTTTTATATTTTTTATATTATTTTTTTTTTTTATATTTTTTATATTATTTTTATTTTTTTATATTTTTTATATTATTTTTATTTATTTATATTTTCTTATTTTTTTTATTTTTTTTTATGTTCGTAATATAAAAATTACAAAAAAATTGCAAAATATTTTTTAAAATATAAAATTTTTAATCAATTTTTGCATTCTATAAAATTCATAAATAAATTCTATTCATCAGTACTGTTTTCGGAATGTCGTAATTAAATTTATCAGGCCTGAAGCAAAAAAAAATTTTGTCTTCTTCAGGCATTTTTAAAGTCATCTTCTGGAGGCTTTTTACTTACTATTAATTTTAATTTTCTTTTGCCAGGTCTGATAAGAATTATAATAATTGTTAATAAGTTAGGCTTTTCTGCCTAGCTCGATCCTTCTTTCAGCAATCTTGAGCGGGACTGCTTCACTGTTTTAAGACTACATTCTGATCTGAATGCAGCCTAAATTGCCGAATTCTTAAGAAATGATTTTTCACCAAAATCATTTAAGTTTTGGTCAAAATCATTGATGTTGATTTAAAAAGCTAATTTTTTACCAAGATTAAATATTGCTAAAATTGCTTCATTTCTGCCCCAAATTGATTCATTTTAGCTTAACACTTTTTGCCCTCTACATTTCTGGATGCGCCAATGCGAGTGGCTTGCTCCAGTTTACTCCAACGTAGTTAAGGAACTGTCTTTTCTTGTTTCAGAAAAGTCAATTATATCTAAAACTCATTTATGATTGTTAACTATTTTTATAGATTCCAGCTTAATTGTCGACATCAGAGCTGGTGATCCCTTCAATCCGGATACTGAGATATGCTGTGGAGGTAAATCACATCCGTATTCCGGTCCTCACACTTACGACCGTTGCTGTGGTGAAAACTTATTCGATATAACTCGGGAGATGTGTTGCGGAAATACAAGTTTCATATTCCAATCTGGCTTTGCTTGTTGCGGAAATAACTATTTCAACACGAGCGAGCACATTTGTTGCGCAAACGAAATAACACTTTCCATTTCTCACATTTCGTATCCAAAATCACAGATTTCCTGTTGTTCTAATTCAACGTACAATACCCAAACTCACATGTGCTGCTATGGAAATCGCATAGTCGAAAAAAATTATGGAGACCAAACAGGATGTTGCGGTCCGAAGGCTTTCGACATGAATCGTCAGATTTGTTGCGTTTTGGGTTACAAAGTTATCGATATTGTGGGAAATGCGAGTGTTTGTTGCGGCAATTCAGCATTTAATCCAGCAATGGCTGTTTGCTGTCCCGGTAAAAAAATTATAGAGAAAACATCACTTTATGCATTCGACTGCTGCGGCGGGAAAACTTACGATCGAGAAACCCACACTTGTTGCGGAAAGGACGTTATAGTTAAAGAGCGGAATTCGTCGTGTTGCGATGGTGTTAGATTCGACACGAATCTTCAACTCTGTTGTCACGGCGATTTCGGTTTGAATGTAATCACGAAGAAAAAGGAAATGGAGAATGCTTGTTGCGGAAAATATGCTTTTGACTCGCAAAAACAAATTTGTTGTGGCGGAAATGTTTTTGATGGTAAAGACGGAACTATTAAATGTTGTGGGAATCGGACTTACAGTACGAATGAGGCGGTTTGTTGCGATTACCTGAAAGGAGGCTTGAAGAAAAAAGGAGAGGATAATCATAACGCGTGTTGTGAATCTGTTACTTATGATTCAAAGACTCAAATTTGCTGTAATAGGTCTATCGCAAGCAAGAAAAATCCGAGCGATAACAGGTAAATTGCTTTAAAAATATTTGTTGCACTCTTGAAATAGAAATTTTCACATTCATTTTTATGAAAATAGAAATTCTACATTGAGAAAAGAAAATTGGTATCTTACTCCAAATCACAATACCTGTGCTCAAATCAGCTTTACAAATGTATAGTCAATTCACATTGCCTAAAGTCGATGTGAAAGTTAACTTTACATTATATTTCGTCATGTAAAGGATACCTTTACAATTGTAATTTTTTACCTTTGGAAAGGAATCTCTTACAAAGGTAAAAAATAATGTAAAGTTAACTTTCACATTGAATGTTACATGGATTATCAAGCTTTTTTAATGTAAAGTTGCATTTTTTTGCAGTGTCAGTTATTGATTAAACTTGTTAAACAGTTGTTAGCAGTAGTTATTGAAGTTGTGGTGAATTTTCTGGCCAAAAAGGTCTTTTTAACCAGAATTCACAAAAATTGCGTAACAGAAACTTCATTTTTTATAAACATGAAAAATGGATTTCCTGCAAATCTTAACGTTGGGAAGTGTTACGCTACGACGTAAGGCACTTCCTATCTTTGTGTACGATCATGTGATTGAGTGTCCCTTCTAGCCAAGTATATGGGCTAAGAACACCAGTCCGTGATTTCTTGGGATATTGTGAAGATGAGATAGAACAATCCGATTAAAGTTTATTGTTGATTTATTAAAATATCGAAGCCCAATCCCATTTATTCCTAACAGGAAGAATATTTTGAAC
>JAQIXT010002591.1:0-10398 GCA_034700445.1 Stenotaenia linearis | reverse complement strand
TCCAACCAAAACCCTCTTGTAAGGCCCGGCGTGGTATTGAGGCGTGGCGACTACGAACCCCAGGAACTTCAGCTGGAAAACAATCGAGAAACAAATACACCCTAGACAACGACCACAGGCGAGAAAAGGAAAACCACACGGAAACGAAAACACCAAATTGTGAGTATTAAAAGAATCAACTTTGGAAATTCAACAATTACAACCTTAGTTGTAATTACCAACAAACGAATCAACCAAATTGTAACCTTAGTTACAATTTCACCACGTTTTAGCATATTACTGCGATCTTTGTCGTAGTAAGCCTAAAACGTTTCAAGCGTCATTTAATCGCACTCCGCGTTTAAATTAAATCGTTTCTTTAGCCCTTAGGCTAAAAAACCCACCATTTGATTGGAAACCCAATCAAATATAATTAATTAAGAAATAAGTTTAATTGTCATAAATTAAAAGGGAAATAAAAGAAATTAGATTAAATTCAAATAAATTAGTAATTTATTTCCGCCATCTTGTTTCTTGTGAAATATTCACAAGAAACCCTCGTTAAAGGAGAACTTAAGGTAAGAAATTCCACAGCCACGACAAAGGAACCCAGGAACTTGGCGCAACCACAAAAAACCCTAGACAACTCACCAGGCCAGGAAGCCAAAGGAAAGAACCAGAAGAAAATAACTATAAAAACTGTAAGTACACTCTCAGAAAAAAGGTATAAAAAGTCACATAGGTATGTATATGGAGACATTCTTATACCTATAAAAGTATAAACTTGTCTCCGTTCACATACCTCATGGCTTTTTTATACCTTTTTATCTGAGAGTGTAGAGAAAAGAAAAAGGAAACCATCATTTAAGGCTTAACTTGTAGTGCAAAAGCTACAAGTTAACCCCAACTGAAGAAAACGCGTATTGTTGTGAACTGACTCGCAACATATGTGACACCGCTACACGTGAATTGAGAATATACCTCCTCTCGGTCACGTGACATCATTCTTGGACTCGTCCCAAGGATTTACACCAACTCAGATAATAAATCAATAAATTAAAGGGAAACTTTTAATTGGAATTGTAATTACTGTATACTTTTGTTGTGTTTTGGGTTGTTTGTGAGGTTCTCAGGAAGGAAAGGGTAAGGTAAAAATACACAGCCACGACAAACTAGTCTCACACGTCAATACCTCCAAACCAAGTCAGGGACAACCAACGGAACAAAAACCAAAAAGTGAAAAGAAAGAAAGCCAGGGAAAAGAGAAGGGCCATGGCAAAAAACAACAAGAGGAATAGAAAAACCGTGACCCCAACCCAATTGAGGGCACCAGAGCTCTCCCCAGCAACACACAAAGTGAAGCACCCAGAGGGACCACGAGAAGGCAGAGAGATGGGATTTCCCCCAAAAAAAAATGTTTCAAGATTTTGGGTGGTAGGGAGGTCAGCTAGACCATAGATGGGTCCGGCACTTCCAACCACTCAATTGAAACTTTCAGGCCCTGAAACGTTGGTTACTGCGATACATTATCCTCTTTCTTCAACCCATTTCACTTTGGGGCTGCTGTTAACAGACGGTCGCAGTTGGAATCAAGCGATCAGGATCTAGCCACCCTTCTCGTCAAAAGTTGGTGTCTGATCTAGAACTGATCCCGCCTCGCCTGCCAACTCTCGTCACCCCTTATCCCGTCATGTGACTGGAAGTCACTTTAGCGATGTGGCCGCGTCTCTGCTAGCTGCGACGCGTCCGAGGACTTGGTCATGCTGTCGCGGCTGTAATTTATTTCCTGTAATTTTTTACCTTTAACCTCTTGATTATGTTTGTTTGTAAGGAACTAACAAACAATTTGGAAAAATAAAGAAAAACATTTGTTCTCTTTAAAATCCTTTATTTGATTATTAAAAATGTGAGAAACTAAGGTTTCTCACCAAATTGATGTCTTGGCGCGAAGGCCCAAGACAAGGGTTAAATTTGAACGTTGAGAGTCGTTCAAACTAAGTGAAAACGTTTTAGTAGTTACGAAATTAGTCGCAACGGTTTATAAAAACGTTTAAGAACGAGACTGAATGCAATGGTTACAGTCTCTTCGTTTCTTCAGGTTTTCTACTCACAGTTGTTTATGTTCTGGCTTCCTGGTCTTGGTGTGTTGTCTAGGGGTTTCTTTCTGGTCTTCCTTGAAGTTCCTTGGGTTACTGCGTTGCCACGAGGTGATGCCACGCTGGGCCTTATACACAATGGTGATGTCGCGCCGGGCCTTATACACAATGGTGATGTCTGAACTTCAGAGCTTCTTGAGGTGTTTCTTAGCTTTCTTCTTGGTCCTGGCGCCATGTCACACTGCTGCGTCGAGCCTTATGTGTGGCAGCCGGTTCCTGGTCCTTGAAGTGGGTTTTCTTTGGTCTCTTCCTTCTCCTGATACCCTGTCCCAATGCCAAGCCGGGTCTTAAGCGGGGCAGCCGGTTCCTGGGGTCGGAAGAGAGTTTCTTAGGGTCGTACGAGATTGACATACAATTTAGGCCGCGTTCGGTGCGTCGGACGCGGCAGGCGTTTCTGACTTTTCCAGTGGAAAATCCCAAACTGGGCTATCGATGGGAAAATAATTTTAAAGGGTTTTGTAAGTGTTTGCACTTACAAAACAGTGCTCAGTTCACCCAAATGGGGGTGAATCAAGCTATTAAAAAATAGTAGAAATCTCTCCTCACTCAACTGGAGTGAGACAAGATAAAAAGTGAATCGATTGCAATCGATTGGCGATTGCAATAGAAAAAGCGGTTAAGCGTGTCCCTCTGTACCTTAAATAAGGTGCAGCAAGACTGTTGCTTTTGGCGGGTCCCTCTGCACTCAACTGGAGTGCAGCAAGACGTGTTCTAGGCCTGTTTCAAGTCGTATCACATCAAAATTAGTCATATCAAAAGTTCCAAACTTAGTTAAACAGGCAAAGGCCTGGAACAAAGGGTTGTGACCCTTTATATACCTGTCACTGGGATAGCCAGGACAGGATGTGGATACCGGGGACTGACCAATAGGGTCGAGGAGCCCAGTACAAGGAACGAATGGGAGGAAGTTATGACTCCTCCCCTGAGAACACCTGTGGGGGATGATGAGCAATGGGTTATCATCCACCTGTGGATAGAAAGAAGAACAGTAATAAAGGAAAAGAGATTTTATTGATGTAAAAGTGTGAAGTGAGACGCAATGGTGACGATTCGAACAAAATCGGCACCACAATGCCATCTAGTGGCCGGAGTAGTGGGATCCCACTGCATATAGAAACACTATCAGATACCTCTTATACCTGGCGACAAACTCTGTAGTGTTAACTATTTGGCTAAATTCAATGAAAGTCCTTCGATCAAACAGTGGAGAATGTTGGTGCACTTAACCAATTATGTGTTTTCACTGATGGCAGCCCCACCCTTATGGAAATTTTTAATCTGATTCAGATCAGAGTATCTAATCTGCCAGATCTGTGAATGGTCATATCAAAGAGATCTGGCTATTCAGAATTGGATCTGGCTGATCTGACCATTCAGATCAAATTTGGTAAATCAGATCCAAAATCTTCAGATCAGAAATCCAGTCAGATCAGATCTGATCAATCCTGATTCCTCCTGATTAGTTTTGATTAAAACCAGATCAGACATTTTCATAAGGGCAGTTACAAAGTTAATTTAATGCTAGTCGAAATGTTGAAAATTTTAAGACAGGAAATTTAATCGGATAATATCCAGATATCCAAAATATTTCGTCAAATAAATATTCGTACTATCTGAATAAATAATTTTTAAAAATCGGATATTTGAAATCCCTAATATTAATGTTATAAAACATTAAAACGACTTAAATAAGCCTGGAACAATTAGTTTTACAGCCAGAAGTTCGGGGTGCGGGTACTATTTGAAGTGTGGGGACTATTCGAAGAAATACGGTAATCACACTCATCCTAAGAATAAAATGCTATAAAGATTATAATTACTTTTACTTCAATAATGCTGGTAATTACCATTCATAAAAATGTATTATTAATAGACACAATAGAATATTAAATACGGATATGTTATAAAATTATTTAGTGATCATGGCTTCAGGATACTTACATATTGGTAGAAAATATACGTACGATAATCTTTCTTAACCACTTCTTTTATCAATTCTAGGTTTTCTTGTTTCATCATTTCTGACAGTTACAATTTCTACTGATTGTCAGCCAGGATTTGTCAAATTAGCAGACAGATGCTACTCTTTCTCTAGCCAAGAAACAAACTGGATAACAGCAGCAGGGATTTGTGGGACTGTAAATGCATCTCTAGCAACTATTGAAACTGAAGAACAAGCAGCTAGTATTATAAGCTACGTTAAAGATCTAGAAAGTATGTTTTGATATTTCATTAGAGAGATTTAGGAGGTCCTTTCTATTTGTTGCACTTATTACGTGAAACTTCTAGCAAAACCTTATAAGTTATAAGCTTCATGTCACACGGTGCTGACTATTTGTTGGTTTTAGCTCACTACATCGCAACGTATACAATACGTAAAGGTCCGTCCCCTTCCGAGCTCTTCCGAGTCGGGTTCTCAATGCTGTTGCTAATTGAAGGATGATGCTTGCATGTTAAATTGCGAGCATTTTAAAATATGGTTTATTAGTGAAAATGGACAGATTTATCAAACCCTTTTCACACGATCTGTTCATTTCAATCCTATGAATAATTCTAAGTAAAGTTTTTAATAATTGGTCACGTGGTTGTGTGACGACCGAGACTTGTGGGTTCCTGCAAACTTGATCCGTTTGGCCAACCTTGCAGTCGACCGCCTCTTGTAGCCTGGTAGAAGCCTACCGGGCCGCCCCGAGCATGGGCCCGGCAGGAAGAAACCAAACTGACACTCACATTTTCATGTGTTAACTGGCAGCATCACCAGCCCAGTCAGCCAATCAGCCAAGTTTATTTACATTACACAACTTATATACATTTTACCAAGGATAAACACAAAACCAAAACCTTATCTTCTTACACTGCTTACGCATTCTCAATCAATTCCTATCATTTTACAAATCATTCGATATTCAGGCATCATAGACATTGAAATTCTATCTAAACAAATTCTAACTTTATTATAAATTCCCAATTTTAACCATATTCAGGAATATCACAGTTGATGAAATATCGAACAAAACTCATTCAAAGCAAGAGATATTTCGGTTGGGTGCCATGTCTAAAAGGCGATGCACGTGCACCTTTCTACACGGGCTACACGTTTACGTGAAACTTGTAGCAGGACATGTAGATTCAATCTACACGTCTTACGATAAACGTATGGCGCATCTACACGTTCTTACGAACGTGTAGGTTACACTTTACATGTTATTCGTTGATTTCAAAGGACCAGATAAATCTCTCTATTAAGCTTGAAAAAGAAACTTGAAAATTCTGCTAATTTATAATTTCTTTGAAAGGTCAAAACAATATTAAAGTTAATTATTGGATATCAGCGGCAATGTCTGTACAATCAGAAAACGATGAACCAACAATTGTCTGGACTACCAACTGGAAAAAGATGGAAGGTTTAGATTGGTGTAATACTGAATTTGTACCTCCAAAAAGTTTCTTTTGTGTGACTATGAGTCATTCAGATAAGAAGTGCTGCTGGAGTGCTGAACTTTGTCAAAATACCAAAGTAGATGCAAATAATATACACTTCATGTGTATGACAAGAGTGGGTAACTTTCAATCACCATGTTCTGAATGCCAATGTTTTAAAACATGATAGCAATTATATGTAGATTACTAAATATAAAAATTGTGCAGTCGTTAAGTTAACCCGATTTTTTTAGAAAGTAACAAAAACTGTATATTAGAAAATTTCATTTCAATATAACAATGTTTAACATAGTATTATACATAACAATTTATAGTCATTAATAAAAAAAAACTGCATCATGCATTTAATGGTATTGTGAGCTACATATTCTATATTCGGCAGCAGCTATAATGGCGTTATGTAACTTTGTGGTGCGAATATGTTTTGGATTCGCACCGGCCCATCTCATCCTCTCTAATAACTGAATAAATTGTGCTAAACTTTATTTTTTATTGATATATCAGTGTTTCTTGGGCCCAATACATTTTGCATGTATTGGGCAACTTTATTGTGATATTTTTGGAGGGTTTTCTCACAACACATTTAACATGTGTTGTGTGTTTTTGGGAGAAATTATTGTACTTGGGTTTTATTGCTGTAGTGTGTTTTATTGGGCACAATACACGCAAAGTGTATTGTGCATGAATTGTGTCAAATATTGTGATTCAGGCACGTTTAGTGCCTAAATATTAGTTTAATGAAGCGCCGAGCTTCATAATATTGTGAAATTACACTTTGCGTGTAATTTCACTATTTAGGGTTAAGTTTGTTAATGTTTGTTGGTTTTATGCACGTGAAGTGTACAAAACAATGTAATATTGGAGCGTATCGCTTTAATACTTTATTTGATTGTTAAATTACACGTACAGTGTAATTTAAGTACTTAGGGGGCAAAACGCGACTTCTCTGCAATGCTCGCATGATTCACATTTAGTGAATGAGAGCAATTAGAGGGATTAGCCAGGTGTTGTGTGAGTCAAGCTTTTAACAAGCTCCTCCCAAAACCAGCCAGAGAGATAGCTGGGATTGCACCAATCCCACTATCAGAGAAAAACAAGGAATGACCAATAACTTTTCTTAGAGAGAAGTGACCAATTGTAGCCATCTGTGTCCCCCGTGTCCTCTCAGAGGGTAGAAAGGGTGAGAGCAACCCTCACTCTGAACATTTTGCTAGTTTTGTAATTGTTAGTCACATCTTTGGTCTACACTTCGTTGAGATACTCCCAGTTTAGGCCCCGGATTTCTTTGTCTTGCTACACACACAAATTGTGTGCAGGGGGACACCGTTTCCACGTCTTGCCGTAAGCCTATCGCTTTACGGAGGGACCCCTCTTTTGAGTCTTGCTGCACACCCATTGCATGCAGAGGGTCATTTTCTCTATCTGGCCTCACCCCACATTTGCGTGAGGATAGACCCTTTGCCACACTCGAAAGACTGAGACTACTCGTCGGCCGTGTGTGGACGCCGCAACAAGCACTTAAGTCACCCCGCGCAGTGCGCCCGAGCCCCTCGAGCCTCTCGCCCACGAATTGGTAACTTCAAGCAAGCCTAACTACCCCTAGAGATCACGGTCCAAGGAGAAAACCACAACAAAACAACGAAAAACAACAAACTATATTGGTGAATATAAGAACTTGTATCGATTTCTAACGTAACGTTTGAAATCAACCTTTTGTGCTATTTTATGCTTTGTTCAGATTTGGGAGTGTAAAAACTCCTGAATAAAAACACTGTTCATTTGCATTGAATTCTCTTGTCTTTTTCTTTGGCCATCGCTGGCCATTCTCGTTTGTGCAAATTTTAGTGTGTTTAGCACATGCCTTGAGGGTTAAAAACCACGAGTCATGACACATGGGGGCCCGTCCAGGATAAAGTTGATCACTTATCCTAAAAAACCCTCAAACTTTTGCATTGTCTTTCACTTGTGCATAACAAGTGAAAATTTCAATTTTCCTAATTTTTCTTGTGTAAAACAAGAAAAATTCCTTTAAAAACGTTTTATTTGCGTATAGCAAATAAAAACTCTTAAATTTGCTTCACTTAAGCAATTTAAGTGAAAATCTCAAAATTTTGACATTTTGCTTGTGTAAAACAAGTAAAAATCTCAAACTTCCTTGTTTTCTTGTGTTAAAACAAGAAAAAACTCTTAAATTTCGTTTTTATTTGCGCTTAGCAAATTTTCAATTCACTTTCGTTTCACTTGAGTATATTAAGTGAAATTTTTCAATTTCAACTTTTTACCTGTGTAAAACAAGTAAAAATAACGAATTTTGTTTTTATCGGATTATTCATGAAAAACACTTGAATTGTATTTTTATTTGAGTTTTTCAAATAAAACAATTCACAGTTGAACTTTGACCTTCTTTCAAAGTTCAGAAATTCTTGGAAATAGGATTATATGCTTAATAGGTCACCTGCTACAGGCGACCTACTTTCCAAACCCCACTCCTCAAAGGAGTGACTCATCACATTCTTAAAGTGTAAAACTTTAAGATAAAACTTTATTTTTCACAAAATAAGTTTATTTGAGAATTTGAACAAATTTTTCATCACTATGAGTGATCGATTAACACATTCTCAAGCTCCAAAAGGAAGTACTGGTAAAAGACTTCCAAGGTCACGCTCAATCGTAGAGATCGATCACGTGACACCTCAAGAGGTCGTCGAACTTCTGTCACAATGAGTGAAAGTGTGGTTACTACTGCAGCAACTGCAGCAAGAACCACTGCTAAGGCAAAGACCACCCTTATGAAAATGTCTGATCTGGTTTTAATCAAAACTAATCAGGAGGAATCAGGATTGATCAGATCTGATCTGACTGGATTTCTGATCTGAAGATTTTGGATCTGATTTACCAAATTTGATCTGAATGGTCAGATCAGCCAGATCCAATTCTGAATAGCCAGATCTCTTTGACATGACCATTCACAGATCTGGCAGATTAGATACTCTGATCTGAATCAGATTAAAAATTTCCATAAGGGCAAGACTACAAAAGCCTTACCGCCTCGTAGTCAACCGTCAGCGCCTGAGTGCAGCATTATACGCACACTCCAATCACTACTCTGAGCTCAATTACTCAAAGTAGTGCTACTTTGACTACAGGTACAACCTCTGTGGCTCGCAACTTGTTTTCAACACGTGGTACGACGCTTTCTCCTGTCTTAGAGGCAGGGGAATCATCTGCTTCTGGGCCTATGGGCAACCAATAGCTCCATAGGATCCACGTATAGTGATGTCGAGGCCTATTATGCAAAGCAGTATCCCTCGTACAGATCCTTTAGGGGATTTGAGTGCCTGCGTCGCTGCAGACTGCGGCTTCAACCCTACTCAATTTGCAAACGCGTTCAGCGTTGCAGTTGGGATTGTTGAGCGACAATACAATCGTGAAATGACTGCTGATGATTTCGATCCTCGAGTCATTGAAGGTTGTATTCGAGCATACAATACTGAAGTTGCATTGCCGCAAGGGCACATGCAAACTTCAACCGTTGAGAGTGTTTTTCCCGCAACGGGGAACAACTCAAGGTGGAACTGGAACTGTGACATCTCAGGGTCGAGTAACACAACTCTCAGCCACAGTTACAAGTGGAAGTAAATTCCACACCCCTGCTCGATCGAATCGCAACGATTCATTGAGAATGCCACCACCTTCTGGACCATTTGCACCCTTGTTTTCACAACAAGAGTTGGCCGATCGAGAAGGCATGTTGTCTAGAGAGGAATCGGATAGCAAACGACCACCTCATTTATGCAAAGTAAAGAGGAAACACTCTCCGAAGAAGAGGCCAGATCAGGGAGTTTGGAACTCCAGGATTGACTCTTTAGTGGAAGAGAGGAACCATCTACGTGCAACACAGTTGGGCACCCTCCCTTTCACCAACAGAGGTCTTAGCGACCAAGAACAGCTTTACGACTGGAATACATCCAGGACGCCAAGCTCGCTCACCCCACTCGCTACGAGAACAACGGGAAATTGACTCGTTGAGAGCCAGTTTTGCAAGGATGGTGGACTCCAATCCACAATAGCTTGAAAAGTTCAGCTATTTCGTATTAAAGAAATCAGCGGTTTCAATTTCAGCACGCGAGGTCTAAGCTCCAAACAAGAAAAACATAAGATTGACGACCAACAAGATTCCAGGACGACAAAATGAGATGCACGCAGGTATAAGATTAAACATGAACTGATTTTATTCATAAAAAAATGCAAAGCTTATAATCTCCTTATCTTGTAGGTCAGCGCCTAATCCGAATTCCAACGTCACGTGACGACGCATACGACAGACTGACAACTTCCAAGATTTCATAACTTCCAACTTTTTACAAATGCAATAAAATGTAATTTTACAAAGAATAAAGAATAAAGTTATACAAAGAAATTATTGAATATTTAAGTTGATTAAAGAACGTAGAAATTAATTAAGACATAATAAAATAAGTTTAAAAGGAAAGAATTATAATAAACGATTAAAAACGGTAAACGACAGCAAACGCGTTATCATCATCGTTGGCGCACCATAGCGATCGTCACTTCCAAAACTGAGAACTCGTCGTCCTAAAAAGAGAAAAACCACAATTCCAACCGTTCCACAATTTTACAAGCCTTTCACCGTCTTTATTAAAGAAATAACACGTTTATTAAATATCAAAAGAAAATTAAAAAATATTAGAAAAATGAGCAAAAATCCCCATTTTATATCTTAATGATTTTAATGGAGATTTTTATTTCGCGCGCGCGGATGCTTCAATCCTCAAGAGCTGCGGCAACTAATGACTTGAGT
>JAQIXT010002590.1:0-10398 GCA_034700445.1 Stenotaenia linearis | reverse complement strand
CCAAACAAAACAAATCAACTTCCCACAAAAAACACACAAACTAACCCTAAGTCCATCTCTAAGCCACAGCACTTCCGGTTTCGGATCACCAGTCACTTCACACAGCAATTCAACAGCATCACCCTCAACCGCTTCGGTCGATCGCGGTTTTTTAATAAAAATTGGAATTAGGGAGTGTCTAAAACAAAAAAAAATCAAAATCAACATCAAAAAAAAAAATCAAAATTGGATCACAAATCCAGGATCCCTCAATTAAGAGCAAAATAATCAATTATTGTCAAATCTCATTTATAACCAAAATCCCGTTATAACGAACATCAAAAATCCAAAAACTCGTTACAACGAACTCATTTTTCCGTCCAAAATTAATTAATTTCGCTATAACGGGGTTCGAATTTCAAATTTGACTAAAAAATCAAAAAAAAATCAATTAATTGATTATTTATTAATTAATTAATTAATTACTAACACTGAGTACCCAGAGGTCAACGGTTCCTCGTAATCCCTCGAAGTTGACCTCGTCAACCCGTCGTTACAAGACGAATCTAAAATTCAAAAAAAAAATTGAAAAAAATGAAAAAAAATTCAAAAAATTCGAATACACGAATCGCCATGCCCATATAAGGTAATGACCTCAATATAACAGGTCCAACCCCGATATAAGCAAATGGGTCCGCGAATAAAGGAAAAAATTAAGTCACAAAATTGAGTCACGTGATGAATCACATTTTGTGATTTTAAAATTTTAATCACAGTTATTATTCACTCACCGGCCACGATGTTTAGGGTTGCGGCACTCGAGGCCGCCGAGCCGTCGGTTGCGCGGACGGTTACGGTGTACGTGCCGGAGTCGGCGGGACCGACGTCGGAGATGGAGAGCGCGCAGCGGCCGTCGTGGTTCTGTTTTAAACTGTGTCGGCGGTCGGCGACGATGGTTTGGCCATCTTTTTGCCTTTTTTTGGGAGAGGAATTAGGATTTTGCGTGATTTGGGATTTGGGTGAGGTTTGACGTGTCGACGCGGTGAGATTTAAATTGAATTTATTAAATTTTTTCGAGATTTTTTTGAAAATTTATAATTTTTATTTAAGATTTTAAAAATTATTGAGATTTTCTCTCAAGATTTACAAGATTTTCGAGATTTTATTCGAAAATCTCAAACAAATCTCAAGAAAAATGGCAAAAACAGTAGAAATCTTTTTTAAAAATCTCAAAAATCTTGTGAATCTTCAGGGATTTTCGAAATTTTCACATTTTTATCAAGATTTCAGTATTTTTCAGATTTTCATTCAAGATTTCCACAATTTGTCATTTCTTGAAAACATTTCAATCGCAAATCACTAAAATCCTTTAAATCCAAGTAATAACGTCATCACCTGTCAAACCTCCATTTCACATAACAAAAAACTAAATTATACCACGTCATGGTTGACGTGCCGGTACAAAAGATGACCCCATCTAGAGTGACCGCGCTTCCCTGCCGAGCAGTTTTATTTTCCAGATGGCGAGCAAACACTAAATCAGTTTGCGCAACTAAATAAATAAATAAATAAATAAATAAATAAATAAATATTTTGAAAAATTAATTTTTTAATTTACCGTCGACTTGGAGTGTGCATTTAGTAGTGGCCGATCCGTGGTCATTCCTAGCGACAGCTAGGTACTCTCCAGCATCATCTCGACTCGCTCGTGGAACTTCTAGCGTGTAGAAGTCACCGTCTTTAAATGTGATGCAGTTATCTGCAATTAGAGGAAATGCGATAATCGCAAATTTGAGAAAGTTACAGAAAATTGTAAAATTGTAAGAGATTTGCAAAGACATTGGAAAATGTCGCAGAAATGCAAATAAATCGGTAAACTTGCGAAAATGTCGCAGAAATGTGCAAAAAGTTTGATAAAATTGCGAAATTAATGCGAAATTTTATGAAAATAGTAAAAGCAGTTGCGAAAAAAATCACAGAAATGTAAGAAAATAGCAAATACATTTGCGAAATTGTGAGAAAATCGCAAAAAAATGCGAAATTGTGAAAAAAAAATCGCAAAAAAGTAGCGAAATTGCAAAAGAATTGCGAAAATGCCACTAAAATCATAAGAAAATCGCAAATTTATGAGAAAAATCGCAAAAAACACGTAAAATTGCGAAAATCTTACCTTTCGGAGACACGATCATTCCGTTCTTATACCACGTGACACTCGGTTGAGGAACGCCAGTAGCTTGGCAGCTGAACCGAATCAAATCTGCATTCTTCACCCTCCTATCTTTCAACCTCATGGTGAACTCAGGCGTCATCGCTATGGGCTGATCGCTGTAAATCGTTTGTGAGCTACTTCTATAATACTTCCCCTTCATATCTTCCTCCAAATTATCTACTTTTCAGCCACAAAATAACAAAATAATTATGAAACTCACCATCCGGCAATTTACGACAATTAGGTTTAACTTCATCGTGTTTGCTATGATCGCAGTTTTGCTAAATGTTGCAAAATTTGAAAAATTTGCGAAAATCGTAATGTTTTGCGAAAATCGCAAAAAGTTGCGAATGTCGCAAAAGTTGCGAAATTCGCAAAAAGATAATAAAATTGTAAAACCAATAAGAAATTGTGAGAAAGTCGTAAAATCTTGCGAAAATTACAGAAAAATCTGAGAAAACCGCAAAAAATTTGCGAAAATCACAGAAAAATCCGAGAAAATCGCAAAAACTTGCGACGAATCGGTAAAATCGCAGCTTTTTGTATTGTTTTTGCAAAAAACGTCAAAAACTGATAATATTACAAAAATTTGCAACTGCAACTCGAAAAATTTCAAACACATTGCAAAAACATTACGAAAATCGCAAAAACTTGTAAAAATTTTACGAAAATCGCAAAAACTTGCGATAACATAAAAACAACATTCAAAAACACATTCAAAAACATCACAAAAACTTGCGACAACATCGCAAAACTTGCGAAAAACTTTCGAAAAACTTAGAAAAATCGCAAAACACAACTTCCACACACAAAACCACGATGAAATTAACCCTTTAAGCACTTAAAGCGACACAAAAGCAACAAAAAATGAAAAAAAAAATTACAAATTTAATAAACATACGTTACGTGTACCTCTAAAATTGATATACCCTTTTAGGACCCCCATTACCCTTTGTTTCCAAAATCAAGAGGCGAGTGAACGACGTCAATCGCCCGCCCAAATTGGTGGCTTCGCAAATATAGTCCCCGCTGTCGTCCGGATGCGCATTTTTGATGACCAGTGACGCGGTCAGTCCGTCGTACGTGAAGCGGTGCCGCGAATCGGGTACCAGAGGCACGTTACAGTCGTCCTTGAACCATTTAATTTCAGGATCCGGGTATCCGGTGATCTAAACATACGGTGATGGGATAAGTAAACGCCCAAGTAATTTATCTTGTTCTTGTGGTTTGGCTTAGGGGGTTGTGAGTGAAAAGTCTATTTGAAATTGATTTAATTACACCCAAATTCGTTAATAATTTACCAAAATTCATTGAAATTCAAAGGAATTCAATAAAATTTCACCAAAATTCAATGAAATTCAGCCAAAACTTAATGGAATTTGATGAAAAATCAATGAAATTTGTTGAAAATTCAATGAAATTTAATGAAAATTCAATGCAATTCAATAAAATTCCAATTAAATTCTACCAAAATTTAATGAAACTATCAAAATTCAACAAAATGCAACAAAATTCCATCAAAATTCAACAAAAAAGCATCAAATCCAATCAAATTCTACCAAACTCAATCAACTCGCACAAAAAATCAATCAATTCCCACCAAAATCCAATCAACCTCAACACGTTTCACCACATGACAGCACCAAATTACCCCTCGGGACCCCACAACCAAACCACACCACTCATTCAATCACGTACAATGCAACTCAAAACAACTTCTGATCCGATTTGCGATTTCACATTCGCGGGTAATAACCGCTCAAATCGAGGCAGGTGCGGCCTTCGGATGATTTTCATGGGTGTAGTGGTCGTGACCGATTCGCCCCACCCGAGTTTATTCCTAGCCGTAACTCGAAATTCGTATTCGCTAACAAACAAAAAAAAATATTAAAATTCAAAAAAAAAATTTTTTTTTTTAAATTAAAAAAAAATTACATTTCCGGTCTCAAGTTGTAAACGTCGCAAATCGTTATCGGTGAGAGACCGACTTCTTGCCAGGTGCCGTTTGGGAATTCTCGAGCTTCGATTCTGTACGCGAGTAAAGAACTTCCGCCGTCGAAGTTTGGACGTGGCCACAGAAGGGTCACCCAATTGCGGCCTACTTCGACGACTTGCGGCTCGCCCGCTATTGGTCCGGGTAATTCTGGAATAAAATGAAAATTTTCAAACATTAATTCTCATTCATTTGTCATTTAATTACATATTTTACAGTGTTTTAAATTTTTTAGACCGTTTAAGGCGTAAAATTAACACCCTCAAACAGTCTAAAACTTCATTTAAAATGTCTAAAATGATCATTTTTGACTTATAAATTAACATTTTCAACGGCCAATTTACATTTTCGACTGTTTTAGGCTTAAATTATCATTTCAAACAACTTAAATCATTACATCAACAAATTCAAAACAAAAATTAATTCACCATTTTTCGACTTCGCAGTCTGTCTATAACTCTGCAACTGTGCCAAAATATCGGCCGTTTTCCTATAATCGTAAACTCGATCGACCCTGCATAAATAAAGGTATAAATAAACGCGAACAAACACATCAATTGTCTCCATCTTTCTTACAATCTCGCCGGAGTCACGTCGACCGTAAATCTCGCGGTGTCTCGGCCCAGAGCGTTACTCGTTTCCACGGTATATTCTCCCGAATCGGCCAACATTGCGTTTCGAATCACCAGTTTGTGAGTGCTTCCTTCGACATCTTTGTAGGCTCGCACCGATCTCGAGATATCTCGCGCGCTTTTCGACCACGTGACTGTAAAAATTAAATAATTAATTAAAAATTGATTTCATTTTTTTGAAGTTTGTTAATGAAAATAAATTTTAGTTCTGTTTGTTGTGTAAAATGAAAACCGGAAGTAAATTCAGGGTTTCAGTTTTCAGAAAACGAAACCAATGGTATTTTGGCCGATTTTGCACATTTTTTTACAGATTTTCTACAATTTTACTTCAAAATCTACAGATTTTCTGCAATTTAATTTCGAAAAAATAAATATTCCACAGATTTTGTCAAAAAACTTAAAAAAGAACAAATCGGCCAAAAAAAATAAACATTTTATAGATTTTTTAAATCTTACAAATCTTACAAATCTCAAATCACAAAAATCAAAATTACCTTTCGGTCTCGGTTCCCCCTCGACTTCCACCGACAAAACCAAATCCCTGTTCCTCTCCACGCTCACCGCCGTCGTCGGTTTCGCAATAAACATGGCCGCAACCCCAAACTCCATATCTTCGCCCCTCAGTCCAAAAGTCAGACACGAAGTCGAATGAACAACACCGAAAGTGTTGGCCGCCCTGCACGAATAGATCCCCAGATCCGAGTACGAAACGTCGGTTACGGTCAGCGTGTGCAGACACCCGTGTTCGGAGCTCCTGATGTGCAGAGATTGGTGGAGTTCTACGCCATTGTGGAGCCACGTGACGTCCG
The DNA here is from genome assembly GCA_034700445.1 of Stenotaenia linearis. Taxonomy (NCBI): domain Eukaryota; kingdom Metazoa; phylum Arthropoda; class Chilopoda; order Geophilomorpha; family Geophilidae; genus Stenotaenia; species Stenotaenia linearis. The sequence goes on along the minus strand of JAQIXT010002590.1, from coordinate 4,776 downwards.
GTTTCGGGTTTGCCGTCACTTCGCATTGGAGTACCACTGTGCTTCCCAGCAGGACAATTTTGTCGATGAGGTGTGAGAGGAAGATCGGGCCTTCTTTCATCGAGGACTGGTTGCGCGGCGGGAGGTAGTCGGTGATGCTCGAAGATGAGTGTTTTCCTGGTTTTGGAAAAAAAATTTGAATAAAATTTATTAAATTTTTTGTTATTTTTTCTTAATTTTTGATGAAATTGTTAACGTTTTGGTATTTTTTTGGTAGATTTGTTAAATTTTTGGTACTTTTTGGTAAAATTGTTAATGTTTTGGTATTTTTTGCGATTTTGTAGTAAATTTTTAATATTTTTGGTATTTTCTTGTAAATGTTACAAGTTTTGGTATTTTTTTTGGTAAATTTTTGTTAATTTTTGATAAATTTGTATACATTACCAATTCCTTAGTATTTTTAACTTTATTACATATTTTAAAATATTTTTGGTACCAAAATAAAATCTTTTCACCATCTCACATCTTTATTTACCAACTTCCATCAACCCACTCCTTTTAACACTTGCACAACACGAAACCAAAGGAATTGTCGCATTCAGCAAATTCAGTAACCTAAGAGCCAACCAACCACAATTATCGAGTTATTTTAAAACCCACTTGGCAACTCATCCTTTTCCCTTTTTGGACACTGAAAATCTAGATGATAAAATCAGGTCGCACTTTTAAAATTTAAAAAAAAAAAAAAAATCAAAAAAAATCAAAAATACCAAAAAATAAAACAAAACAAAAACTCCACAAAAACCGATCAGAAATTAATTTTTCACACAAAACCGACAAAAACTCACTTCTGATGTCGACCGAAGTCGTAACTTCGTCTTGACCGAGCGCGTTGTCGGCCACGCACGTGTATTGTCCGTTGTCGTCCATCGTAGCGCCGTGAATGACCAGTCGACAAGTCCCTTTGAGATCCACAGTGGCTACCACACGACCGGCACCACGTCTTCCTATGGGGACGCCATCTTTGAACCTTGAACAGACAACAAATATTCTTGAATCGCGGCCAAAACATTTTATTTTCACGCTTAAACTCATTTGCAAATAACTTATTCCACTTTTCAAGTGCAAAAACCTCGAATTACACCGAAACCTCGTTATAACAAACACGTTTTTTACCGTAACTTTGGAACCATAACGGTTAAGAATAAAAACTAAATGGAATTAGGATGGTCGAAATGTATGAAAACTTTTCTAAATTGGAACTATGGGTCCATCTAAACCCCAAAAAAATTATAATAAATTTTCATAAAAAAGTCAAATTTTTTTTCCAAAAATTTTTCCTCTAAAATTTCATTTCAGGACGATTTGGGATGCTATTTAAAGGCACTTCCGGTTTGATTATGGGGTCGTGATTTTATGGGCAAAGAGGACCAAAGGTCTAGTTTGGTTCCACAAAATTTCAAGGGCGAGACCAAACCGGAAGTTGGTTCTCCGGGCACTCAAAAATCGATGATTTAACAGTTACTCACCAAGAAACGATCGGTAACGGCCTCCCGATCATATTACACGTCAACGTCACATCTTCCCCCTCAAATCCAACCGTAATATTCGACGACTTGATCAAAACGGGCGACTTTTTGTCATCTACAACAAAACTCCATCAGTAAATCACACAATTTCATCCCCTCACAACCAATCTCTCACCTGGCTTCACCACCAATCTCCCCGCCGTCACATCTCTCCCATGCATATTAGTCGCGATACAGCTGTACTCCCCTCCATCCTGCACCTTCGGTCTCATCACCTGAAGACTACACAACCCGTCTTCGTACTGAAACAAAAAAAAATCATAAAAATCATAAAATTCGCAAAAAACAGACAAAAAACAGCAAAAATCAACAGACAGAGCAGGAAAAGGCAGAAGAAAGTGTTAGCGAGTGTTTTAAAGTGTTGTTTGCGTACTGTAATGTCGTACTGTACCGTACTTACGAGATCGTAAACCCCCGGCCGATGAGTGATCGGCGCCCCGTCTTTGAACCACCGCACCGTCGGTGTTGGCTGCCCGATCACGCTGCAGACGAGCTTCACCGCAACACCCACTTTTGTTGTATTTTTCTTCAGGTGCGTCACGAACGTCGGACGGCCTTCGCGACCCCCTCCGAGTCCTCCGGTCGTCCGGAATCGCTCGGAAACGCGTTTCGGGAGCGTGAGGAGGGACGAGACCGGTCCGAAACTCCGTCCGAATATTTTTTTCGTGATTTTCGAGTCAGATTTGTCGGTGCGCAGACTGTCGTAGACTTCGAATTCGGGCAAATCCTCGATGTCCGACATCGTCGTCAGTCGTTGGAGGCCCCGAACGTTCTCCACCGCGTCGTTGAAGCTCATCCGACGGTCCAACGACAGTTCCGACAGTCCGAACAAACTGTCGTCCATCCGACCGCGCACTAGCGGTCGCTGAAAAGAGGGAGCGGTCGAGTCGTCGCGTGTTATTCGGTCCGTCGACCAGTACGCCGAAGTAGTTGTGAGCGATCGTGTGGCCGGAGTGTAGAGCGTGTCCGAACTTCTGGAGCGTTGCAAGTTCACTTCCGGTATAAAATACTCCCTCATCCGACTTCTCGTGTCGGACGGACTCCTTCGTCGCGACGTGCGATCTTCACTCGCGACTCTTCTGAGAGACGAATCAAACTGGGGTCGTTCGTGTCCCGTCGTTCGTTTATGATCTTTTGCGTACGAAATTTCGTATTTTGGGGGTCGTCTGCGCAACGTCGGTTCGATGTCGCACCACGTCGTATCAGGTAGCGATCGACGTTTCGTGCGATAGTTCCCAGCGAAATACGACAACGGGAAAACGTCGGACGAGTCCAGATCGCTGATCGCGATCCTTGGAAAACTCCTCGATCGGGGCAACATTCCGACCCCCTTCCGAATCCTCGGACGTTCCGGTGGCTCGGCGAACCTCACGGTCCGAATTTCCGGACTCGCGCTGCGACTCCGACGCTTCCACAACTCCTCTTCGTCTTCCGGAAACCGCACGCGTCGGTGCGGAAACTCCGAGTCCCACGTCGTGGACCACGGACAGCGTAAATGCGTCGCACCTGTTTCGTCCGTCCGATGCAGAACGTCGATGCTGGCCACTCGCGGAATTCTCGGCCGATAATTAGACGGACTGTAGTCCGACGGCATCACGTCCAACGAATCGCGTCTGGGCATCTCGAAGCTGCGAGATCTCGCGAGAGGAGCGAAGAACTCGTCGTCCGTCCGAAGGAATCGTTTGTCCGGTTTTTCTCGTTTAATCTCGCGACTTCCCGTCACTTTTGGCCGTCTCGTTGGACTTCTGCTGCGGCGTTCCGTCGGTCTGTAGACGGGGATTTCCAATTCTTCCGGCGGGGTCACGTCGACTGTGATCGGCGAGCGGTAGATCTGGGGTCGGTAGGATGAGGGGAAGACGTCGGACGTGTCGAAGGATTTGTCGAACCGTCCTCGGACGCTGAAACTGTTTGATCTTGCGAGTGAAAGTGGACTTTTCGGTACCAAAAAGTCTTTTTGGAGATGCGACGCGCGTTTTTCGACGCGTTCCTCTACGTTTTTGTAGTCTTCATCGTCTTTCGGGAGTAACTTCACTTTCCGAACGGGACTTATGTCGCTCGCACGTCGATACGGTGTAAAATCATACCTCGGTACGTCGTACGGCATGAAATCCGACCTCGGTACGTCGTATCGAATCAAATCCGAACTCCTGGATCGAGAGAGAGGCGTCGGTACCGCGAGAACTTCGATTTTCCTCAACTCCATCTCCGGTTTTTCCCTCTCGGCCAACTTCGCGCGTCCGGCTCTCAGAGCACGACTGGTCGTCGGAACGAACCGATCCACATTCGATCTTAATCCCAAATCGTACGCATCGCTTCCGGTCCTCGAGCGATACATCTGCGGTCGGTACTCCAAAGGAAACACTTCCGACGTGTCCGTCGGAACACGTTGGGTCGTCAAGCCGCGCGAAGCCGGAAAATCGGTCGCGACGGACGACGCGCGACCAGTTCTTTGGACGTCCAAAACCTCCAACGTCTTCGCTCGATGTTCGACCCTTTTCTCCACTCGTTTCACCTCATCTTTATATTTTTCGGAGATGGACGAAATTATGCCGGTCACGTCGCGCGGGATGTTCGGACGGTATGCTGAAGGGCGGTACGACGATGGTAACTCCGTCGTATCGACTCTCAAATCCGAACTTCTCGAACGCGACAATGGAATTTCGGGCCTTTCGTAGACACGTGTCGAAGATTTGATCAAATCGGCTCTGATGTCCGACAATCTCGACGTCCAATAATCGTCCGGCAATTTTATTTCCGGACGTTCTGGCAATCTGATCGGCCTGACGTCTTCGGTACGAACTTTTGGTTTGTACGTTCCGACACGGTACGTGTCCGGCATCGCTTCCGACACCGGAGATCGAATTTCCAATCGTGGTCGAGGCGTCCAAATTTCGATTTCGTCGAATGTCGGACGAATGAATGGTTTTGGTATCACGATTGGTTTTTCTATCGGTTTGATCTCATCTGTAATTCGGATTCTGGTTCGTATCGGGCTTGCAGCTCGAGTTCTGACTTTCGTTTCGTACGCATGCGCCTGGTACGATAAGGGGAAGACGTCCGAAGTGTCTATTTTCGGTATGATGTCGTGGCTGCGAGATCTGATGAGCGGCGAAGTTGGTATTTCCAAGTGCGTTCTTGTCATTTCCAAACGTGATTTTGGTCTCTCTATAACTGGTTCTGGTCTTCTTCTAACTTCGATCACTGGTCT
>JAQIXT010002589.1:0-10403 GCA_034700445.1 Stenotaenia linearis | reverse complement strand
TCCGCAGGTGCCGTACGCTCACGTATTTTGAGAAAACAACCTGTTTGCAATTTGCATTTCGAGCTTCGACTGTGAGCGTGACAGCTGTGAGCTGCGTAATTGCAAGACCGCAACTACTGTACGCCACCTGCGGAACTTACAAACTTAAATCCAGTTTCTAATAAAAAATTGTTTAACCGTATCAAAATCAGGTTTAAACCCAATTTAAGTACCAAAATAAAAAATATAGTAGATTCCTATGACTTTTCCGTCCCGTTTACATTTAAATTTTCGAAGTTACGTCCGTTTATATTCATTTTTCGAAGTTATGCTTGTTTGCACTTTTTCTTTTCGTAGTTGTGCTCGTTTGCATTTATTATTTTTTCGAAGTTATGCCCGTTTGTATTCATTCTTTCTTTTTAGACTGATTTTTAATGAAATGAATCTGCTAAAAAGTATTCTTAACAAAAATTTCATTCAGAATTATTTTATTTGAGCCAACAAAAACCAACAAAGGCCTGTAATTACAAAGTGAGAAAAAAAAAACAGTTACACTATTTAGATCCTTGCAAATAATAAATCCAATGAACAATGTTAGCACCGGTATCTTCCCTAATAGCATTCACCATTATTTTACCCGAAACTGATTCTGCTACCGAATTTGGATAAGGGTCGAAAATTATCGCCATTTTCATCTCCTGCAATAATTAGGTACAAATTGAATCTAATAAACTAAAGTAGCATAAATTAAACAACTTTACTTTTCGTGACTTCAGACTTTCTGGATAAGGCGCTATTGTAAACTGAGGATTATCCACATTAGTCTCCAAGATAACATTAAACATAAAAGGATTCCGAATTGTAATAAAATGCTGCACTCCTGCTTTCAATGGAATAGGACCCTGCAATAAATAAAGCATTAGTCAATCGTATTAGGCGTAACCAAGTTAATTATTACTATATTACCTGTGCTTTCGGTGCCACAACTGTTCCTAACACGGGAATCAAAAAATCGCCTGTTGTAGGTGACGTTAGAGTTATATTAGCCAGTATTTCTCCCAGTAATGAAGGATCAAACGTGATTTCAAAAGTTACTTCTGGAGAACCTGGTAAAACCAGCAGAACAGGTTTCTCTACTTGAAAATCTGGATTGTCGATCTGCAAAGACTTGAAGTGAAATAGAAGGAATAATTATTGTACTGAAGAAGTAACCTTAATTGCCAATTCAAATCTTTGATCAGGAAATGGGTTTGGAATCCGCACTGTTGTTGTACAACTCATGCCAATGAAAGTGGTCACGAGAACTTTCTTTTCCGGCGCTACGTGAGTACACTTTGTTACGATTTCGTACTCAAAAGAACCTAATTCGGGTGAGTTGAGTTCAATCCAGCCATACTCTTCTCCCATGTGTAAAGGCGTGAACTCCAATGTCATTCGGTTCTAATAACGGTAGTGTAAGGCTTGCAATATTACAATAGAAATAAAATTTCCAGCTCACCTCGGATTCTGCTTCGACCATTAATGAAGCAGGCACTTGAATTTCTTTGTGATCGCACGTAACGATAAAAGTAGTAGGTTCCTTTAGAGGGTTTTTCATTACTATATTCCTTCGGTAGGAAGATCTTAAAGTACTGATCAGTTCAAGTGTGTCTTCTGGACCAGCTTTGTAGGTTTTGTAAAGTAACTCGTAAAATTCATATTCACCAGTTTCTTCGCTAAGAAATGTCACCTAAAATATTGCATTAATTAAAAGGGGTCTGGGATTTGCGGTTTATTAAAAGGTTGTGAAAGAAAGGTGTTTCGACGATGCAGCAGTAATTCGGGGGCAGTGTTAATTCGCGAGAGGCTTGTACCAAATAAATACCGATAATCGTAATTGATAATTAGAAATAACTCTATTCTTCGAAAGGTCTGGTCGCCCTCCTCACATATTACAAGTTAGTTGCGGAGGACCAGTCTTTTTGGACATCCGTATACCTTAATAGGCAAATTGATTTCTTTGTATGCAAAAAAACGAAATTTGTAGTCTTTCTTCTTTTTCCCCAAAACATCAATAAAGCTTGTTCCGTGTATAAATGTGCTCGAGTCTAATTTTTCTCCTGGTTCAATACGTACTTTGAATCTATTGATAAAATGTATAAAATAATTGAATTGACAGTACTTGAATAAAATTAAACCTGTGTGAGGTAGGAAACCAATTTTCGAACGTCAACATCTCGACAAATTCCGTTCTGCATTGAATATCTCGATTAACAGTATTTATAACGTTTGGCGGAAGAGAATGACCGATCAAATTAAATGCTAAGTGAGAACCGTTTGGCAGAAGGATAAAGACGCTTCCCTGCATTGCACGCATTAAAATTAAAAGATTTACAGTTACGAGATTGTACAATTTTATACTTGATGCATTTGGTCGCGAGTCATGGTCATCGGTGCGTAGAAAATATCAAAAGCCTTAGTCTCATTGCCGCCTATTATAAGGACAGGTGCCATATTCCAAAATTCACCGTTGATTTTTGGGTGGACTTTCCACACTTCACTCGTATCGTTAGTTATTACAAGTTCTTGACGATCAACTTTTCGAACAGGTGTTGAAAAATTTATTACTTTTGCACTAGCTGGAATTTCGATGCAGGAACCAACTAAACTAACAGAAAGCGTGTGGCCTTGTTCCAAGTAGCACTTCAAACCCTAAATGATAGATTTTAAAAGAAATTACGATACTTCTATTAGTCTCATTAAAATGTCGCATTTACTTCTCGTTTAATTTCTTGGCTCATTTTGATTGGATGAAATGAAATTGTAAACGACACTTGCGAATCCGGAGTTATGTAACCACTAGTCGGAGTGATGGAAAAATCTGGGAAAAATTTAAATTCATCCCAATGGAACCTAAAATTTAAAAAAAATAATATGTTTCTATTTAAAGTAAAATAATAAACCTTGTGCCGTAATCTCCGGTATTGTTCATCAGCAATTTTCGTTCAACCGTTGTATTCTCCACTACTGCACCAAACAGAATAATAGAATCAAGAAGAGAAACTTCGAGCGCCTTGCAGCTTCCAGTAATAACGCTAATTGGAATTCGAGTGTTTCCAGAAATAAAGGTTAATCCGACTTTGAAATTCGGTACGCGACGTTTAGGAGCGAAAATAACGTCAACATTGCATTGGCCACGCATTGCTTCTAGAACAAGGGTGCATTTACCACTGACAGATAAAGAATCTCGCAATTCGGGAGAATCCACACTCAATTGGAACGATGGACGATTAATGGGAGCTTTACTCGAATTGACCACCACAATGGTCTTCCTCTTCATGTCTCCAATTCTAAGCGCTCCAAATTTAATCATTTTGTCATGAAAATTTGCAGCTGAAACTTTCATTTCAATTCCTTCTCCGTACACCACAATATTCTTTGTAATATGGCTATTGATGAGGAACTGAACTTTCTCCTCGTAAAGTTTAACCATTCGAGGCGTAAATACGAAAGTTACATTCCTCGATTCTTGCGGTGCTATGACTACAGTTTCAAAATGAACGCTCAGTGCATTTATTGATGTATATAAACACTGAACACTTAAATAAACAGTTTGTAATGAATTTATAAATTAACGCTAAAATGTAATAGGTACCTTAAAGATTTTCGATGCGTGTTTGTGAGCGACACAACTTTTTCCTGGACGCTAATATTGCTGAAACACGAGCCAAAATCGACGAAAGAACTGCTGAACGCAACACCCGGTAATTCGCCGTCGCCGCTAACGCTTAATAAATAAGACGGCCCTCCCAAAATCTGAAAAGAATAGTTTATGTAACAATATTAAAAACATGTTTATCTTTGGCTTACTTTTAATTTAAAATCAACTTGTTCTATTCTGCATTCGATGTTTGGTTTTACACATATCATACACGTCTCCGACTCGTTGGTCTTAACGTAATTAGCATCAGGCAATACTGTGGCAGATAAATCGCTCGATCTGTTGTTTTTTATTTTTATTATCCACTTGTATTCAAATCCCACATCTCCACTGTTCACTATGACAACGCTCGTAGATAACACCTCGCCAGTATTGACCTAGAAATACAACATTTACTTTACTATCAACATTAAATGAAAGAAATCAGATTATTAACTTTTCCTAAATCAATTCTACACGGCTTATTCGGTTGCATCTCAATGCGATCAGTGCCATTCGTGCAATACACGAGTAACTTCATTTCGTATACTGTAACTTTAACATTGACTTTAATTGGAGAGCTTCTTTTTGGTAAATTACAAAACAATGTAAAATTGAAATTTCCAGCTGCTATAGCTTTAAAATTTATCCGCACGTGGTTTCTGAGGAAAGAAAAATTTAATTTTAAATTAAAACTATTCTCCAAATTTTTAACCTCGAATTTGGAGGAATGGCGCCAGTCATTGGATAAATTTGTAAATGCATTTGACGACCTGCAGTGTAACACGATTCCGTATCAAATGCGAAATCCATACGACAATCGTCGTGATTTAATAGATCAAAATTTGTTTCGTGACTTTGACCTATTTTCAAAAGAAAATATTACAGTTGTTAACCAAATTAGCATATCTCGCCCAAACCTTTTAGTAAAGGTCCGATGGTGATAGCGGAACAGCTCGCGAAAATTTCGGGTTCTTTGACAACTCCAACGATCAGAAATGGCACTGCCAAATTGATCGTGGGTAAATGAAATTTCCAAAACGACTCCGCTACTCCAATGCTCCTCGATCTAAACTGAAATGAAATTTGTGTCGACATGCCCGCATGAAGATTACCGGATGGAGTTAAACAGGTAAAATCGTCGCTGTGCGATTCTAGTTTCAGCCATTGGAATGAATAATCCATATTTGTGGGATTTATAACCGTAAATGATCTATATTTTTAAAAAATTAAAAAAAGAAATCTATTCTGACAACATTTAAAGACTTACTTTACAAGTTCCATTCCAATGCCAGAAACATTAATTTCAATGACTTTCATCGAATTGTCCAACATAATCCCAGGTGGAACACGAAGTTGCCTCTCTCGTCTATTCGCCGTTATGTAATCAGATGATTCAAATTTAAAATGGCAATATGGTAACAAACTGCGTGCCGCAACTCTGATTCGAGGTTCCGAAGAACTTGGTAACATATTGCTTATGCTGTTAAATGACAATGATAAATTTCATAATCAACCGCACCTGAAATAACACTGCAGTCCCAATAGACGCAATGCAATTAGTCCCCGAATCAATGTCAAAATACAAAGGAAATGCACCTCGCGACTTTGCAACGTCCAGCAACTCTTCCCCCGCCCTCCCTCGAATTAACGCCGTGGCGATGATTTAGAGGCGGCATTATTTCGGGAGATTATAATAGATTATGGACGCCACAAATGTTATGTTAAATAGGTAATCCTCAATTTTAATACCGCACCAAATTATTGCCGGGACGCCAATCCTTCTTTTAATAAACCTTAACATGCAATCGAAATATCGACAGTATAAAGTATACTATATAGAGGATAGCCACATTTGTCTTTATGGAGGCAAATTCATATCTAATAGGAGACTTCTGTTCTACAGAACTAGAATGTTATGGTTAACATCCTAGAATAAATCTTCATATAATATATTTTTGAGTATACCAGTAGATTGCTTGTGGAAATGTGATGGATATAGCTCCACTTACCATAAACACTCTGACAGAATGCAGCCATCTGATAAACCACAATATCAGTTTATAGCGCAGTTTGAAAGCCGAACCTGCTATAATAACACTATAAAGGGAGCAGTCACAATGAAACGTCGAATTGGGATTTGCAATATTCAAATTTGACAATGCAATGTCGAATTTGGATTTGTAATGTCGAATTTGGATTGTGACAGTCATGAATGTAGATTCTGTGTGGATATTTGTGGCTATAGTAGATTGTTTATGAATATGGGGGGGCGGGGGGTTGAATATATAGTTTTACGTACTAAATTTTGTATGATTATGTTGGTGAATATGTGGATGGATATATGGTAGTTCTACTCAGTAAATTGTAAGTGGATATGTGAGTGGACATAGCTCTACAATAGTAGATTATTACTGGATCATTACTGGATTATTACTGGATATGTGGATTTTGTTCTTATTTTATTTGTAATTTTAACTAATGTGACTATCCTCTACATTGCTTCATTTTATCGAATAATAATTGAGAATTCTTATTTACCTTGCTCGAATTGACCCTTCAAAACATTCCACTACAGTTGGAGAAAATCTAATTTGAAATATTTCTTTAGCGCCTGGTTTGACATAAATTTCATCTGGAGTTATTGAAATTGGAACTTCATTAGGACCGAGGTATTCTTCGGAGAAAGCGTGTGGCTGCGGCATTTCTAATAAAATAGATAATAATTAAATAATAATTGTGTAATCATTTTACAATTTTTATACCTATTGCAGATTTCTTGTCAATTCGAATCCTAACAAACCATTTTCCTTCCAATAGTATTGTGCCTGTATTTTCCATACTCACACTATGAAAAAAAATTCAAGTGATTGAGCTACACTTGTTTCTTGTTCATACTTATAAATTCTTGAATCAAATACATAAGTGTTTTCAAAATTAAGTGTTTTTGTGTCTAAAGTATAAGTGCAATATGCAGTTTGAACGTGCACTAACAACTCTAGTATTCGTTCACTGTTGGGAATTATTTCATGTTCAGGTTCTGGTTCAGTCTCCACCCTTTTCTTTTCGACGAATTCTTTTGGCATCTCAGGTTTACTATTTCAAAATACAATTTTCAAGCATTAAGACGGAAAGAAATGAAATTAATTAAATGTGCTTGCCTGTCATCGCCGATCATTATTGATCCCTCTTCATCCTCTTCAACCAACACCTTAACCCATCTCACAACTTTTTTCCTGTCGTCCCAATAATCCAACTATCAAAAGCGTTAATAATTAAATTTTCCTATTCTTTCCAGAATTGTTATAATTATTTACGTCATGTTTTTGCTCAATCAAATTGATTAAACAAACACTACACTCGATCTTTAGTTCAGATATAAGAGTGGGCATTTCGCAATGAAATGTGACGGTAACGTCTTTTTGACCCGATTCCCTCAAGTGAGCAATCTAAAAATTCAATTAATAAACGTCAATGAACGTGAAAAATACATATAAACCACGTAAAAATTCATCATGCCTGTGGAGAGAATTGCAGCAATTCCGTATGAGCCCATTCAAATCGTGCGACGTTCGAGCTTTTATTAATCATTGTGACAATTTTTTTATACGTTTCATTCACGTGGCATTGTCCTAGATCTAGATAATTAAATCTTCTTGGTTGCCTCCAACAATTCGAGTCCTAATTTGTAAAATTAATTTGTATATTATTCTTGAATAAATTCTATCAGTTTACTTCTTCTTCTTCAGCGTGTAGATCGGTTTGCACTTTTATCACCAATTCTGCATCGCAGCCTTCGCCCATTAAAGTTAATAATGGCTTATCAAAGTAATTTCCCCAAACATCAAAGCGAACACTGGCGCTATACTTTTTGTTTGCCGTTGGCGCAAAATCAGTAACAAAGTCAGCAGTTTGTCCGGCTAGTAATGTGAAAGTTGTTCCCCTATCTGGGATTGGTATTGGAGTCACCACTAAAGCAAACTACGGTCAAAATAGTTGAATTTTAGAATTTTTCTTAAATATTTACGGGATTCGTCCGTGGTGGTTGTGGACGAATCAATGTCTTTTTCAATTAGCAATTCATCAGTGGATACAATTCTTAGCTCGGGAGATATTGGAGAAACCCAAAACACATCATCAGGATCAAATAACTCCATAGTAATCTGTAATAGAAAACAAAATAATTACCTCAAAATTAATTATTTTTCAATCATTACCATGCAGGGAACTGCACTTATGTTTTTAAGCTGAAACGTTAGTTCTTGAACTTCACCTATCAGAAGTTGCAAAAATGTCAAGCAATAACAATCATTTTTGCAAATTGGTTTTGTAAAAGTCACGAGAGGCAAAACCCCTTCACCACATAAATTAAATGCGATGTAACTATCTTCATTTTCTGGTAAGTTAGTTAACGTTAATTGCAATAGAGATTCGTATTTCTAAAATGGGTTCAAATATTCAAACAGATTGCCAAGGTTAGCCGTACGATTTGAAATTACTTGTAATTGCTTAGGGTAAAAAACAACGGTTAAAAAAATGTGATCGAAAGGGAGAACAATTGCTTGAGTTGGTTGAATTGAAAAACTAGTAGCAATATTCATACTTTCCAGCCTTTTAGAAGGAGTTAAAGTCGCCGTTATGTCACTTGGAACCTATTCGTGTAAAAATGTATTAATATCTCTACAATAATCTCTATTTTCGCATTACTTTTCCGTCATTGTAAATTTTGAAATGTGCTTCAATTGAAGTATCGAGCATCGTATCTTTGAAAATGAAGGAAGACTCTGCTTGGCAAAAAACTCCAACAACATCAGTTTTAAGTAAATCTCCGACTTCGTCGAATGTTTGGCAAATCGGATGCTCTTCGAATATAACTGACAGATTCTTCGACTCGAAAGTCGGAAAACACACTTCAGCGATTATTGAATACGTAATGTTTTGTTGCGTATCAGTGTTCCCAATGTTCATTAAAACCAGCTATTGATTCAGATGTTATACTCTACACACGATATTATGAATTCATTTAATACATACAGTTTTAAATTTTCCTGGCTTCTCTGTCATACACTCGACGGTAATTGCTACTTCCTCGCCCACAGGAACGATTCCAGTACTCGGAGAAATAATAAATTTATCCAAAAGAAGTTTCAATTCACTAAGAAATAATAAAAATAAGTATAATTAATAATTTGACGTAAAACAATCTTGGTTACCCATCTGTTTTATTATTAATTTTCTGAACTGGTTTTTCTCTAAAATCAATATCATAAGAAGAATTTTAATGATTTCTAAAATTGTAATTATACCCTTTCGATGTTTGATCGATTGCTTGACTTTTATAAATATCAAATGTGAAATTAAATGGTCCGGTGTTTCCCAGATAAAACGTTTGAGTTGTTATGCTTCCCACGACTATTGGACCAAAGTTAACGCCAGTTTCAGGTCTAATTTTGTATCTGAAAATAATACCTACGATAAGATGCGAGCTTGTAATTCGGTTAAACGGTGTTACTTTGAATACAGCGCCCTTAAGGTGATTTTAATTGGTATTTCAGCCACGATTGCATTTACGTTGTTGTGTATATTTGGTTCGATGAGTTTACAAATAGCAAGTGGAATTTCATTAATTATTAATTCTCTTTTGCACCTGACTGAAAACTATTAACAATTGTTAGTCACTAGCAGCTTCTTAAAGCCAACGTTCAAGGTGTCCAAAAAGTCTAGTTCTTCTCAACAGTTTAAAATAACGTTTGAGAAGAACCGGACTTTCTGAACACGTATTTGTTTTGCAGGAAAGCATCCTCACCTGTACATTTGCAGGAGTCTTATCTGCCGGATTGAGTTTTCCTTCTAATGGACTAATACTCAAGAGTTTGTGGGAGTCAACTAACTCAACAGGAGAAGGAAGAAAAGCGAATCTGAAAATAATCTGTTTAGAATAAAAAAAGTAAACAAATCAAACAACTCACCTGTATGTAATGTCATATTTCCCTTTATTTTTTAACATCACATTCAGTTTGACCTCTTCTCTGACGCGTACGTATCCAAAATCGAGCACATTTTCTTGGCTTCCTGAAAAATGATCCTCATATCTCACAGGGCCGTTTTAAGGTCTACTGCGGTCACCACTGAGGTTTTAATGCTGAGTTTCTCATTTTTTAGTTTTGAAATAAAAAACTTTAGTTTGGTGTGATAATTCTTTCGCTCTACAAGAGTATTTTACCCAATAGTCATTTACTTTATATTTTACTTTATATTTTTTATGACCTTGTTTTTACTATTTTAATGGGTTTTCAAGCTAAAATTGTTTTTGAAAATCTTTGATTGTCTAGATCCAGAGGCATATGCAGAAATTAATTTTGGGGGGTGCAAAATATTATTTTTTCAAAAATTAAAATTTGTTATTAAGTTTCTGATTATATTTTTTTCTTATTATTGTATTTAATGCACAAGGAGGTAAACTTGCATTTTTGAAAGGCATAATATTTTTAATTTTAGAGGGAATTTAGCCCCTTGCGTACACTGTTGCGATACTGTGTGCCATTGTAAATTATAAGGTCGTGATGATAGGCGGCGCTTTGGGGGGGATATAAAAACCCAAGCACCTTGACCACTGACCTGCAATCTAGATGTAGTAGCGATAAGAAGGAATTAAATCGATTTGGAATAAATAATAAGCGGACTTTATTTCGAAAACTACAACATACGCCACCAAAGGCCGAATTTAAGAATAAAGGGTGAATTT
>JAQIXT010002588.1:0-10404 GCA_034700445.1 Stenotaenia linearis | reverse complement strand
ATTAAAACATTATTAATCATTATCATTATTATTAATCATTATCATTATTTAATAAACATTATTTAATAAACATAATTGAAATTACAACAACATTCATACATTAACACTTTAACAATCCAAATCCGAAATTCATTAAACCTATATTGTAAACGCTCACATTTCCATATTATAGGCCAGGAGCGAGCAACGCGAGCGACATACCTAGTATGTAATAAAACAAAAACAAGTAAAAATAACTTAACAATAACATAACTAAACACTACCACACAAAAATAACATATTTGAGTCAAAAATTTCACAACCTGAAGGTTTTAACGAAATCAAAAACTATGCTGAAACTATTGAAGTACCCACTGAAGTCAAGAGGCAACTCGCTGATTACTTACAATATGTGAAAAGTACGTGGATTATTCGCTTAAAACCAAAAAATTTCTGCGTTTTTAAACAACTACATAGAACAAATAATAGCCATGAAAGCTTCAACAATAAATTGGGAAAAAACTTATCGTTTCATTCGACAATTTGGACATTTTTAGGTAATATAATAAAAATCTATAAACCCCAACACTTAACTAATAGCTTAATACCTTACAGAACTTCAAAATGTAAACGATGCAGAGTTCAATGATTATGTTCGTGTTAAAAATGGTAAAAAAACACGCAATACAGGAAGAAGAAATTCATCATCCAGGACAAAAATATAGTCAATGCAACCAATAAGTTAACATCAGGAAATTATTCTGTTATAGAATTTTTAAAAGCAACTTTATTTGCATTTGATGGTTATATTTCAACTCAGTTACGGCAACAGAATTTATCGCCACATTCTGCAATAAGTCATGACCGAACACCTAGTTCGCCTCAGCCACAAATTAACTCCCAAATTTCTTTTATGCATATTTTGCCTGATTTATCTCAACCCAGTACTGCTTCAAACATTGCATCTGATTTATCTCAACCCAGTATTTCTTCTACAAACATTGCACCTGATTTATCTCAACCCAGTACTTCTTTTGCAAACATTGCACTTGACTTATCTCAACCTAGTACTTCCTCCACAGAATTGCTAAATAATTCAATACAATTGAGCAGTGATTCTTCTGTGCTCTATTTATCTGATGATGACTCTTCAATAGACGAGGAGCAAGTAGTAGATCGATTTGAATTGTTTGATGAGGCAGAGGATGATTTTGACCGGAGACAGAAATATGAATTTACACCAGCTGAATGGGGTGAATTTGAGAACGAGATTCAGGAAGCTATATGGAGATTGCCCACTGAAGTACGTGAGCATAAGTTTAACATTTACAATCTAATAAATCTTGGTGTTTAATATTCCTCTTTATTTTGGTTTCAAAGCAACCCTTTCTCTTGGGCAAAGTAGAAACCATCAACCACCTCTTAAAAAAGTTTGATGGAAATGGCTTTAAATGTGTTATATGTTTGGAACACGCTGTTAATATTGCGATGGAATGTGGACACATCATGTGCAGTAATTGTGCAAAGGGGATTTTGCTAGAAAGTTTAGCTCTATGCTGTCACATATGTAGGAAAATTAATTTAAACATTACTAAGTTGTTCTTGTAATTCTATATTAGAAATGTCACGATAAACCTGATTTAAAATAAAAAACACTGAAAATTTATATTACAACTTTAATATAGGTAATTCGGTTTCTAATAAATTCTAAATAAAATTCAATTTCTAATAAACTCTAAATAAAATTCAATTTCTAATAAATTCTAAATAAAATTCAATTTCTAATAAATTCTAAATAAAATTCAATTTCTAATAAATTCTAAATAAAATTCAATTTCTAATAAATTCTAATAAATGTGATAATTAAAAACTATACAAAGCAAAATAAAATAAATAAACACTTACATTAAATGCAATTAATTAACTTGTGATGCTATCGACGACGGTCAAAGGTAATGGCCCCTGTTCACACTTGCACAGTTTAGCCTAGTTATCAATTCATTGTTTGGCTTGAAATTTTCACCCCTTAATTAGTACAATATTGTGTACAAATTATGGTCCTGAATTAGTAAAGAGACAACAAGTGAAAACCTCCCTTTGCCGTAATTATTTGGCCTTGAACATGGGGTGAGCCTAATCGGTGAACTGAATGGAAAAGGCCCGGTTTTCGCTATACCTCGTAGTTTTAGTCCACCTTTTCCACCTTATCCCCGCAATTCAAGCATTGTTTGCGGTTTGATTTGGCGGACCATGGTCCACACTAGTAGCACGGTGGTCCGCCCTCGTTTTTGGCTGCGTTCGAGCATCGAAACGCGTCATTGATTCGGCGGACCACCGCACCCAAGTCCACGATGTTTTTGGCCGCCTTTAAATAAAAAAAACCAAAACAAACAATCCAAAAAAATCATCTCAGACCAAAACAAACACAAAATGGCTTCCAAAACCCCCAAAACAGCAAAAAATTACATTAAAAATTGTCTTTCCACACCCAAAAACCACAACGGTGTGTGATGTTTGTATCAGTTGCACGCATATATCCACTAATCATTCTCGCCCCAATTTGGAAAATATTCCACAATATTTTGGAGAAGATTCTGAGTGTCAGTGTCTGTGAAATAAAACTGTTGATTATAATTTAAAGTGAAGTATTAAAAAATCCATACCACTCAAATGAGTGTCTGATTTCCGCAATCCATACTTTTTTAAAGCTCTGAAAATTGTTGTCTTTGATAGACAACTCTTGTCTTTTATAAGCAACAAGCGGATCTATTAGTGGATTATCTGTACTCGTACACACGCTCATTTGTACTAGAATATTAAAACACAAACAGTAATTACAAAATTGAACCATAAAATCCTGTTTAATATTTAGCTTCCAGTGCTGTCCAGTGAGCACACACCGAATTTGGAGGAAAAATTGTGAATCATCACCCCAATCATGGGGTGATGATGGTAAAAATCATGAGAAAGAAAATCCCCAATCATGGCAGTAAGAATCATGAGAAAGTAAATCCCCAATCATGGCAGTGAAAATCATGAGGAAGAAAATCGCCAATCATGGTGGTAAATTTCATGATAAAGAAATCCTCAATCGTTGTGGTAAAAATCATGAGAAATAAAATCCCCAATCATAATCAAAATCATGACAAAAACAAAACCACATTATGAATAATATATGACAAAATCGGCGTCCATAAAATAGGGTGAAAATATTCCATGCTAATTCCTGTTCGTGAGGCTTCCTTTTACTCTAAATAATGCGCCCCCATGTAATTACCGCAAATTGCATCGTTTTGATCTGGCATTTGGTATGTCTCATTTCTGTCCATTAATTTGCTGGTCCCGTCATTTTCTCCGGGCGTATTGTTAACAATCGATACTTGCGACGATTTGCTTTCTACCGCCTCACAGACATCCATCACCGCCTTGCATTGTCCTCGGTCATTCCCGCGTCCTCTTCCTCTCGCACTTTGGTCACTGCGTCGAGATTTTCTACAGTCTGCAGCTATGTGGCCATGACCATTATAATTATAACAAACAATATATTTAACTTCTACCATCTGATTTATAATGGCCCTTTCTCCCACACTTGTAACATTTTATTTCACCTCTTTGCCTTTATAAACACTTTCATTATTAAAAGCTTTATTATTTGTCCCAAATCTATATATTCCTCACTTTTCAATGTTGGCCTAATGGATTTCATTGTTAAATTGTCTTTATGATCAACCTAAACCAAAATATCAAAGCAACTGCTTAAACCATATGTGACCTGTCACAATAACAATAAACACAATTCAAAAATTTTACACAATTCAAAATATTTACACAATACTAAATTATAATGCAGATCTAATTAGTCTCGCACGTTAATACCTCCAAATGAAGTCGGGGACAACCAACAGACCAAAAACCAAGAAGTGAAAAGAAAGAAAGCCAGACCAACCAGACAAAAGAGAATGGCCATGGCAGAAAACAACAAGAGGAATAGAAAAACCGTGTCCCCCATCCTAATTGAAGGCACCAGAGCTCTGTTTAACATCACACTAGGTGAAGTACCCAGGGGGACCATGAGAACCCCCATCCTAATTGAAGGCACCAGAGCTCTGTTTAGCATCACACTAGGTGAAGTGCCCAGGGGGACCAGGAGGATATAGAGTGATGGAATTTCAGGGAGAGGTGTCCAAATGATGTCCATGAGTGAGTTACGAGGTACAGCAGTGAGCGAAGGTATGGAATCAAAAATTGCTTTACATTAATCACGTGACTTTAGACTGAATTTTCTCATGAAATATTTACAGTTTGGTAGTGAAAACTACTGGTTTTAAATCAGTATTTGACAATTACTGTAAAATGAGAACAAATTAAAAACCAGAAAATTCAATCAATGTAATTGCATTATATTACAAATTTCTTAACAACTAGTTTTTCAATATCATTCCAGGCCTTTTATATTGTGTCCTTCGATTTAAGGATGCAAAGAAAATTGTGCGAATCTTGGCCATTGATTTATACTTACATTGGCCCTGTTTCGGCCAAAATAGGGTCAATGAGCCACGAGGGGGTCGGCTAGCCTGGAAAGGGGTACCCAAAGCATAGAATATGAGGAATAAATAAATTTTTAAAATTTCAGATAATTTAATTCTAAACGCGTCAAAATATCGATACCATACCATTGTCATTGAACCACAGACTATAACAAACAAACCGGGAGTGGATGATCAGTTGAATCACTAACTGTTCTCAACTCAAAATATATTTCTTTGAAAATAATTAAATCTTAAACCAACAAATAAAAATTTATTTAAATAAAAATAAACCTAATTGTCCCAAAAAATGTGTATCGTTTATATTGTTATCACCAAGGTGATCGCAACATTAAAAGAAAAAACAAGCAAACAATACACAGCTCGTGTTTTATCGCCACACAAACACTAATTATTACGTCCATAAGCACGGGATGAACGTTCTCGATTCGAGATTCGAGAGTATGGTCAACCGTGTAGCATCGGGGAATACAAACGACATATTAAACGAAAAAATCCTGACGATGCGTCGACGACAAAGAAGTCGTTATACGACAAACAGCAACCAAGAAGGATTATGGCCGTCGAATTACATGGTTCCGCAACGATTTCGACGTCAACAGTGCACGGGAAATCGGCAGAATTTTCGCGGGTTTAACAACCAGAACCAGCGCGTGGTCGGAGTAGGGGCTGGAATCAGTGGTGGTGGCGGTGGAGGGGGAGGCGCCGGTGGCGGGGGAAGTGGATGGAAAGATCCGTTTAATTCGGCGAATGGACAGACGGACGAGTCGTACACGGGCCCCATAATAACATCATTTGGAACGATCTGTGTGATTTTGCGCCACAACGTTCGGGTTGACATGACATTGGATAAATCAATTAGAGTTGTGAATTTTAATAGAAACAGCGTGGTCGCTATTAATAGTTCGGGCACTGGGACTTGTTTAGTTCATCCTACAGGTTAGAATTTTATTTTCATGAGTGAATATGAGGATTTAAAAGTGGATTTTTTTAAGTGCAAAAAATCACAAAGTTTCATAAAATCGGTTGCGTAAATTTAAAAAAAAAATTTTTTTAATGTGTAATTGGCAAATAGAATTTTCACTGGTGGAAATTTGGTATTTTTTAAAAATTGAAATCGAAATTTCCTAAAATTCAACTAAAACTCATTCCATTAGTGAAAAAATTAATGTCTCATCATAGCACTTAGTTTCAGTGCAATAGGTTGTATGATTGGTTGATTTTGAGCGACTTTACAATTTTAAGAAATATCTTTCGAAAACATAATTCCTATTACTTTAATAACAAAATTTCTATTAATTTCCAGGTCGCGTCTACCAAAACGGCAGCAAAGTCGAAATCGAAACGGCAACGGGCAAATTTGCGAAAATGTCGCACCGAGGCATCACTTTCACATTCACCAACTGTCCCTTGGTCTATCTCGTCGACGATGCCGGCACCCGCACTACCGTCGACTCATTCAGCGACACGAAATACGACAATTCACTCGATCTCTTCTATGTGAGCGCCCGTCACGGCAACGCCGTCGTATCCGAATGTTTCAAAGTAATTGACGAGGCCGAACACCGACAGACCAGGAATGGCGACGACATTTGGTTCATCAACGGCATAAAGATCGTGCAAAACCGCCACGGAGACGTGTGGGTCTCACGAGAGAACGGGCGAAGAATTGTGAAAACGTCTCCGACGCGCGGAACGATATCAGTTTTCACTCCCCTAATCTACGCCTCGGCTTCATCGGGTCAGAATCCGCATATTTTCGCGAGACGCGGCGAACGACGCTTGCATTCCGATAATAACACGTTTGTCGTGCGAAACGGAACTCACTCGGCTGGGTTTGACGAGTATGGGCGATTAGTTGTTTATTAGTTTTGATAGCAGGTAAGAGGGTCATCCAAAGTCATCAGATATTTCGAAAAAAGTTGAAAATGGAAGATTTTTTGTTTTGGAAAGAAAATAAGGAAAAAAAATCGTGTTTTAAACAGTTTTTAAGAAAGTCTAAGTCATCCATTTCTTTATTTATTTTTGGTTTATTTCTCCTTATTAGACATTTATTGCATATCAAAAGTAGTGAATTTTGGATTTGAATTGAAAATTTGGATGAATTGAGTTGTTCAATGGTTCATTGTTTTTAAAAAGGGTTTTAAAAAAAGGTTTTTAAAAAAGATTTAAAAAAAAAGTTGTGGTGGTTGATAAAATTTTTGAGTTTTGAGTTACTATTTTTGTGTTATTTTTTGTTGTGTAAATTAGAAGCAGGTAAATCTATGCAATAGGTTTAAAGTTTCGTCCTTGTGATGGAAAACGTATGTAATGGACAAAGAGTTCAATGTATTTGTCACAGCTAAATTTTTTTAATTAAAATTAATAAAATACTAGTTCTGTTTCGTTATTTTATAATTATCAATTTTTTCGTAAAAATGTAAACTATTACAACACACAAATTACAGAAAGTAATTTTGGGAGTCAAAGGAAGATTTTATTTTATGCCTTATAAGTGTTTACAATTATACAAACAAAAGTAAATAAAAATAACACTTTTCTAAAAAAAAAATTTAACCCCTTACTGAAATCAAAAGTTACTTCATACAGTGCTCGAAATTATTTTTAGATATTTAGATAATAGACGACATTTTTGAAATTTGCAGCGGTGATTAGTTGCTTGAACTCGAAGAATGATCTCTCTTTATCTCCTCTTAAGGGAAAGTTACCGACTCTCGGACAGTTTTTTATGTATAATATTAATAAGAGCTCTATATTTTATTTTACGTCAGGAATAGGATCACCTCGATGCTAATCACTAAAACATTTTACCTTCTTGCCAAAACAAATCAGCCACATTACATTTTTCTTACAAGGGAGCAAGAGTTCTTTAAAAATTTTAAAATTTTCGGGAGAGGGGATGGGGACAAATTCAACTACCAGTTAAATGCCACTGTATTTATTAATATATTAAAAGTCGGGCCATAAAATGGGGACAGACTCCGTACACATGCTACATCATTTTATCAGAATACAATTGAGTCAATTGTCTTTTGGCATGTATAGGGTATATCTAGATAAAGTGCATAATTTAGTATGTCACATGGAAGTTTTGTGCCATTGAAAGCCCTGCATAAAGCTTGTTTTCATGTACCCTAAACTTTTGAGGGGGAGGGGGAAGGGGTGACAACTGTTGTGGCATGTCGCCGCACTATTTAACCCAAAATAATCACAACATTTGGGATTAAACATTGTGAAAAATTTTGTACAAAAATTTTATTTAATTTTGTATATTTCTTGTTTTTATTAAATATTAAAAGCAATAGAACGTCCTTGTTTTTTATTATTTGCTTGCACGACGGGTTTAATGATAACCGTCAATTTTATTAAATTCTGCCCTTAATTCTTGCATTAAATTCAACCGCTGGCCGCCATGTTGAATCTTTATTAAACTTGACGCTTAATTTTATCTTTAAATTTCCCGCCATCAAGGACTCATATTTAGATCGAGAACCAAAGTTAGGCGCCATCTTGAATTTCCGTTAGATCGAACGGTCTCACCGAAGCGGTTTAAACGCTTAAAAATTCTGATTTCTTATTAAAACACTTAATCTAACTCTAATTAGACGTTAAATTTGGTTTTTGTGAGTTTTTTCTGTCTAAAAACCTCTTTTCGTTAGTCTTTTTCCTCTTCGCTTCGTCATCGGGTTTTCGATATACCCGCTTATCGCGCAAATGTCTGGTATCTTTTAAATTTAAAACTCATGTAATTTTAACATGGGTTTTTTCTCGTATCATTTATAAACTTTAATTTGCATAATTAAAATGAGAAAAATTATCGGATCGCTTTAGAATGTTTAAATTTCTTTATTCATTGAGTTTCATGGGAATCGGAGTGATAAAAAGTGGTTTTATTTCGATGTGAAATTTTCAATGTATCAATGGTAATCTTGTTAATTTTCAAACCACTATATAAACCGTCCGAACTGTTGTTAATATTGGATGTGGGTAGGAGAGAGTTGGTGTGTGATCAAGGGGCGAGTGCGTTGTCAAGGCATATGGCTAGTAATCAATATTCCACTCAAGTCCCTAGTTGCTACAACTCTTGAGGATTGAAGCATCTGCGCGTGCGATAGGTTTAAGTTATAAGAAATCCCCATTAAAATCAATATGATATAAAATGGTGATTTTTGTTCTTTTTTCTTATATTTTTTATTATTTTTATTATCTCTAATTCTTAATAAATACGTTATTCTTTTTAATAAAAAACGGTTGAGAGACTTAGAAAATGGTAGACACGTTGGAGTTGTGACTTTTTCTTTTCAGGAAGACGGATTTGCAGTTCTTGTATCTTTGTTCGCTATGGTGCGCCTATGGAATTGACGCGCTATTTTACGTTTCGTTTTTATTGTATTTTAATTCATTTAATTTTATTGTTTTTGATTTTGTTTTCATTTCTTTATGTGCTTTGTTATAATTAATTAAATCATTGTATCTTTTGTATAACTTTTATTCTTTATTCTTTGAAATGTACAAATATTGTAAAAACTGTAAAAATTGTATTTTGAAAAGTTGTCTTATCCGTCCGTCTGTCGTATTTGACGTCACGTGACGTCCGGAAGTCGTATTTGGTGCGGATCTGTAAATAGAAGAAATTTATTATAATTTGTCAATTTTTATTTGAATAAATCACTTTGCATTCAACCTTATACCTGTGTGTTTTGTCCTTTTTGTCGTCCTGGATTTCTTGTTGGACTTCAATCTGTTTTTTTTCCTGTTTGGAGCTTAGACCTGGTGTGTTGAACTTGAAACCGCTGATTTCAATAAGTCGAAATAGCCGCAATTTTCAAAAAACATTGCGGCGACAAAAAGGGCAGAATTTAATCAAAAAGGAGGATGCAGGCCACGGCATCTAATTGGTAAAATTTGGTATTAGATTCAGTGTCTCTTTTTTTACATATTCTGATGCTAAATGACAGCTTATTAGTACTCCAATGATTTTCGAGTCGGAGTTTTTTTTTGGCTATGGTTCTCTTCTGCCCTCTGGCATTCTATAATCTATTTCTTGGTATTTGTTTCGGTGGTTGTCTGTGATTCTATTTGGAGACTTGGACTTGTGAATATTGGACTAGGGTTTAGATTTGAGTATGTGTTAATGTAGATTTGTGTAATGTTTTCAACTGTGTGTAGTTTTAGTTCTGTAATTAACCACTTGTGACTTTAAGCATTATCTCTCCTTCTTTTAAAATTTCATCATACATATTGTACAGTATTTATGGTGATCGGAATCTCTACCTAAGATCCTCATTTCTTTTAGATTCTTCATTGATGTTAAGAGAATCAAAATGGTCCTCAATAATCAGTTTTGATCATCGTAGTTTTGATGATAAGGCAAAATTTCTCTTTGTATTTTTTTATTTCACATGCTGTCGCATTGTTAAATCCACATGGTGTAAAATTGTTTTTTAACTTTTGTGCACAAGATAGTAGAGAGTTTGCGGAGAACAAAACTTATGACTTAAACCTTATAAATTCCATGTGAAATGTAAGTGAGATTTATAAACCAATTGTAACAAAGTATAGGGAATACAAGTTACACAACAAATAACAACACTCGACTTTCAGTGTGAACCGAAACCTATGATGTCATTTTTTCACATAGGTTGAACGTGGGGAAAATAACAATGAGGTGAAACCAGTGACGTCACAATGTTCTCATGAGGGGTATTTCTTTTTACAGCAAGTATCACTCCACTGAAGTGGTATGGAAGTACATCTGTATCATTTAAGCCTAAGCCTAATTACGAATTAAGCCTAGTCTTAAATGATTTTGTATACAGATGTACTTCCATACCACTGCAATGGAGCGCTACTTGCTGTAAAAAGAAATACCCCTATA
>JAQIXT010002587.1:0-10409 GCA_034700445.1 Stenotaenia linearis | reverse complement strand
TTTTAAGAGTGTCAGATGTGATCAAAGGATGGGCATTCTTTGGGAAATGGATTCTTATCGATCAGTTTAGCATCGAGTCGAGGTGGAAACTGTTAACCCTCGATTTTAGATTTTATTTATTTTTATTGGGTTTTAAAACATAAAATTCAATTTTCGGGTTTCGAAATAAAGTTTAATGATCAAGTTGTAATTTTTTATGAGTTTGCACAGTATAAATGGGTTTAATCATCAATTAGTGGAAATTTATGCGATTTTTTCAATTTTTTTTCAATTTTTTTTTTTGTTATTGAAATTTGTCAATATTAATCGATTTTCGATTGTGTTTACTGTTACTAGAAGTGAATAAAGTCCATTTTTCTTTACTTTTCAGTGAAATTCAAAATAAAATCAAAACACACGTCAAAATCTTAATAAAAATTCAAATTTCACTACAGGTTAATTAAAAATACATCAAAAACCCGTCAAACCATTTTTGTAAAATTATCCCAAATTTTTAAATTTTTTCTCTCATAATGAAATTACCATTTAATCACAACGAAATTCAATGAAATTTCAATGTTGTTGTTGCGCTATTTGCTGTGAAATGAGTAATTTTAACAGCTTCAATGTAAGTTTAATCGGATTTAACTCATTAAAGTTAAAAGAAAAAAATATTGTAAAAAAAAATTAATTAGATAAGCACACGGTGTCGGTGTGTGCATTTCACTTTACGAAGACAAATGAATTAATCAGAAGAATTAGTGACCACAGCTCGACTTGCTTCAGCGCGCTTAACTTGCGGTATAATTTAATCTGCCAAGATTTCAACGGTTTAATTATTTCTGTCTTGACAAACACGTTTGTTCAAAGTTGCGAAAAAACTTTTCCAATAAAACGAAAACAAGAAAAAAAATGTTTACAAGGCAGATCTCAATTATAGCAAAAAATATAAAAATTGTACAGGGAATTCCGCGAGGAATTCGAACAGAAATGATCAGTTCGGGTTAAGGTCATATTTTTATCGACGGATTCTCTCGAAACGATCGCAGTGTGAAAGTTGAGATACGTCATCGCGTCTCACGTTCGGTTTATCCACCTTAACTATCGGGCGTAATGACTTTTCAATACCCGAGAACGAGGTGTTAATTAAATTTGTGATTTGAGACGTGAAACTGTCGCCGAGAATCATAATTAACAAACATTTTAAAGAAAGATAACTCTTTTTATTAATAACGCATCTATTTGCATTCAAGCGGCGGAGAAACCGTTGAGGAAACCGGCGGAAACGCAGTTGTAAAAGAGATATTAATATTTTTTACCATTATCTCGGGAGATTAGAGAAAATGATAACAAAATAAATGTGGAATGGAAAAGTCTGAAATTGTTTGCTCTGCAGCTTTCCTGCAGAACTCCGAGCGGAGAATAAATAGATAATTTGCGAGTTAATCGAATACTAATATCAATGTTGACAATTCGTCTGTTAATTTTTTTTTTCTCGAATTTCTCGAATTTTATATATAAATATATAAAAAGGTAAGAAGATAAAGGGTTTTACGAATTTATTGTTTAAATTATTACTCGAGTTAAATTTTTATTTACTTAGAAGTCATATTTACGTTGGTTGTCATATTTACGTTAAATATTCACGATAATTAATATGCAAATTTAGTTTTCAAATTCACTTTAAAAAAAAATATTTTTAATTGAATGTGATTCAACTGATAATTACGTAATTAAGTAAATATTATCATGCGGTTTTGCATAATTACAGGATTGGATTTCACTTTTCCATAAATTTAACTTTAAAAAGTTAAAGTTTTGTTTAAAATTTGGGAAAAAAAATTTAAATAACTTTGCGTACTCGAATTAAAGTTTTCAACAAATTACGATCACATTTGCAAACAAAACTTTCATTAATATTTAAGCGTGAAAATTTACTAATTAACGTGTAAACAACATTTTTTTAAAACTTTTAATCTCCTCTTCTTTTTTCGTAAAAATAAAAAAAAAATCTTTTTCATTGATTGTGACTTGTAGCTGCTTTGCATTTCATTCCTATTCGATCGGTAAGCCAGCTTACAGGCGGAGCTTTTTAGCTCGCTTCTTTAATATTGTGATACTAATTCCGACAAACGAGTTTGTAAATGACTTATTTTTTTCTCCTCTTCGCTTTACATCAGTCTTTTTATTTCTCTTGTTAGTCGAAATTAGAATCTGCTTAATTAGTGAGGGTGTAACATGGCGTGTGATTAATTTCAAAATCAACCGACCAAATGCAAATAAAGGCACATGCATTTCACACACGCATTCTAACACATCTGCAAAATTCTCTTTTAATTTCGGGAATTTTTTTTTTTTTTTTTTTTTTTTTTTTAAATTTTCCGACTTTTTAAAGTCGCAGGAAAAGGTTGCACGAGACCTTATTAAAGTAACAAGAAATGAAATATCGATTGGGGAATTAGCTCTTATAATGGATCGGAATAAGGGTCCTTGCAAGACGCGTTCTCTCTTTCAAAAAACTGACGATAAGCATAAAAAAATATTAAGCGGAAGTGCTTAAACCTCGAGATTAATATCATTTTGGACATTGAAAAAGTGCAGGTCCCACTCGATACGCATCAGAAAAGAAAGTAAGTCATAATCAGCTTTAGCACCAAACTTGCGGCTTTTGTTTGGAAAACAAGAATGAAATATATTCGGTCCGGAAAGAAAGAGAAGGGGGGAAGGGGTGGGTAAAAAGGAAATGTCTCGACCAAATCTGCTTAGTGGCTTTTGAATCCCATTAAGTGCGGCTCCTCTGTCGGTCAGATTGAGGTATAAGCTTGTAGCAAATAGCATTGTATTGTTATTACCGAGTTTCTACGTACAAATGTGTGCGTTATTTATTTAATGTGTCGTAAAAAGATGTTAAAGAGTGTTTAGTGTCGTGGAAGAAGTGAGATTAAGAAATAAGTGGGCCCCGCTGGGGGTTTGATGTGTTATTTGTCGGTGAGTTAAAACTGATGGGGAAAATGTGACGGAAAAAAGGCGATCCGAAAGAAATCGATCATTTTCGTGATGTATGGTGCCATCTGCATGGTTTGGTGTAGTTTAGATGGAAACGCAGTTACTTTGTGTGTTTAAGTCTCGTGTGATATTGGATCTGCGAGATGCTGTCAATGTTCCATCAACAGCAGAGACGTCACTCTTTATTCTAAGCACGCAATTTTATACAGTTGGATTGAATGCGGGGAAAAATTCACCATAGAGATGCGACAGAAAAGCAGTTGGCGTGCGCCCTGCTTCACCGATTGTCCTGCTCCAGCGCTTTTAGAAATTCAGCAGGTGTGATTGAATTAATTTTGGAGAGAAAAATGTTTTGTCTTACATCGGTAATGGTTTTTTTATTTTTTTTTATTTTTTTTTATTTTTTTTTTATCATTAGATGAACTTGGATCTTATTTGTTGGACGTTGTACTGATGGGTTTGCGTCTTTCAGGAGTTGCAAAAAAGTTGTTTTGAGTGCTGGATGGTTTTTTGTTCTTTTGTTGATGCTGGGGTTTCATTGGTTTAAAGTTCTGGAAGAATTTTCTAAATGTGCGACTCGGTTGCAGGAATTTTTAAGAAGATTAAATTTACCGCTTTTAAAAGATTGTTAGGTTAAAGTTCAAAGTTTTTAAAGGAATTTTGAGAAAATGTCTGTAATTGATTGGTTTCTGTACATGATGTGCAGACAGTGTGAGAATTTCTGCGGGAAAAGGGGATCGGCTATCAGACGTCACTAACAGATCTTTCAAATTAATTCAAAACGGTGGACAATGAGAACGAAGCGGTGCGAGAGAATTCCATCAAGAAATATCTCATTTGTTATATTTATTTCATGTTTTACGAACAAGTTTCTTGGTAAATGTGATCACTATGGAGTCATCCATGTATTTTTTTTAAAAATTACTGGAAGTTTAATTTTCTTGAATATTTGGTTTCTGAGATTTTTCTAGACGTGATTTTTAGAAAAAAACTAAATTGTAAGTTAGGATTAATTTTTCCTAAAATTTCGATATGTTTGATGTACTTTTACAATTTGTTGCAGTTCTATTATAACTTTATGCATAGAATTTGCAAATTTATGCATTTTTTTTTTTTTTGTGACTACAAGTCACTTTCCATCGACCTTAAATTTCCATCTCCACTCATGAGAAATGCAAGATTTTATGGGTCATACCTAAAAATAATCTCCCTTTTAATAATTCAATTCTTTAATATTTATTTCTTCCATCTTTTTATTTTTATCCAATACTCTCATTCCTCTTCCATACCTCCGTTCTCATAATAAAGTCCTTTGTCGCGATGATGTTTGTACACGGATTTAGCGGAAAAGCTTTGCTCGACGCATTCTTCCGTGAAGAATGTGAACATTAATATAAACCGAGTGCAAACTTTGCGTCGTGTATAATATGCAGATTTGTTTACTAAAAGCAAAGTTGTAACATTCGGTTACAAGAGGTGGGAAAATGTCGTTAACCCCCGCGTTATTTGACCAAGTTTATGTCTTTATTCCAATGTATTTGTTGTTTCTTCCTCACTTTCTTTCTCATTACACCAAAAGGTCACTATTTGTACTGTGGTCAGCCATGTGTTAACCTTTGATTACTTTGCTTTGTAGCTTTCTTGTGTTCTAATGAAACTACGTGCGACTTCATACAGTAACACGTGTATAATGCGTGTAATTGATGATAAAGGTGTTGCGAATTAATTTTGCTTTGTATTTTTATGAAAGGTTCATATTTATGTATTTATATTTGATGTTTGGTATTAGATTGTTGAATTATTTATGTTCAAGGGATGTTTGTATCGAGATAATGCCAAAGTTGAGTGGAAAAATGTATTGAATTTGTATAAACATATTTATGAGAATTTTTCGGTGCTGAAAATAGCTTAAATTTAAAAGAAAGTTCAGTTTTGTTGATGTGATAGCATGCGAATTGTATTTGTTGATTTTTTTTTTTTTTTTTTTCTTTTTTTAATGGAAAAGTGATGTGCCGTAATTTTTTGGAGTAAAAGTTTTGTTGTTAGAGACGTAATTTTTAAATTTCATCAACGCTTTTGCTGCTAGATAAATTGGAAATGATTTTTGAATTGGTTTACCCGCTTCTTTCAAAGCTGGAGTGAGCTATTGAGAAAACTGACAAAAACTCTGCAGATGGAGGGCAAATTTGCATTTCGATGAGTTGATCAGGTAAAAAGCTATTTTTTCTCTCTCTAATTTGCTTAGTTATTCAGAGCGCAGTTATTTTTAAAATTAAAAAGATTTTCTTAACAAAAAAAACTAAATAATAATGCTTCACTGCAAGGCTTACACGCAACAAGGAGCAGCTTTGTTTCTCAAATTCAAATTAAGTCTAATACAAACAAAAATCTAACAACCAAAAACACAGAAACAAACTCAAAAACACTTAATTACAACGCTTAATTTCAAGTTTCACAAATTAATTCATTTACTGTCAAAATAGGAAAAATTCATTAGTCAAATTAGAAATTTCTAATTCACACTGGAAAGCACTCATAACAACTTTAAAACTACTTTAAACAACAATTAATTTGAGTACCAAGTTAAAAATTAACAAACGTTTTTCTAGTCGGACGAACCTTCTGGCAGTTTGCATTTTTCTTGAATCCTTTTAATTACAACGCACCTAGCAACCTGCCTCACAAAATCTCTTTTATTCCTTTTAATGCACAACCCAATCTCCAGCGCAGTTAAACATCTGCTTATTGATCCCTTATTTTCAAAATAAAACTTCCAACCTGGCTTTGCAATTGTCTAACTCTCGCTTGAGGAGGTTGAGGAGCAACAAGAAGAGAGAGAAACGTTTTTTGTTTCTTATCTTCCCAGACAACACACGTTAGAGTTTGAGTCTTTTCGTGCGTTTTTGCTTCTCATTTCTTTGCTCCTGCGAAATATCTTCAGGTCATCAATCTCGGAGGAACAGGTCAGCAAGCAAAGTAGTAATTGACTCGCTTTGTCATGGCAACGCTGCACAATTGTGGTACAGTGTACAGTAAACTACATACCAATGTCGGTAGAAATGTAATTCATCAATCAAATTGCGCAGAAACTGTCCTAACTCTGATTATCGATTGATTTCTCGGAGTTTGCACTGACTTTCAATTTGTGGGATCCGACGTGGATTTTCGTGAAGCCACGGGGTTCGTTTCCAGACCCCCCGACTGCGATTTGTAAATTGGAATTTTCGTTTTAGTAAATTAGGAAATTAAATTTGTTTATGGAATCGAATTAGGTTTCGTGAATTTGAGGGGGAAAGTTTTTTCTTTTAATTATCTTTTTTGCGGTTGTTGATAAAATGTGAGTTGATTGAAGTTGATCGATTCTTCCATTACAAAGCCAGAGTCTTAGAGGTTTGGTCAGTTGAAGCCCTTGTGAGCACAACACGTCTAATCATTCTAGAGTTAGTTGGTGAAGAAAACACTGCGCTATTTCTTTCTTTTACTCATTTTTACACAAAAGAAAGAGATAAAATTAATGGCTCAGCATTAAGTAATGGAAAAGTGGTTTTTTGTAACAAAATAAAAAAAAGAAGAAAAAAAAAAACTAAAAAAAAAAATTTTTTTTTGTTTGTTTTCATGTATGTGAAATGGTGATGTATTTTCTGTTCACACACCCAATCACAGGGCGGAGGTGGCAGTGACAAGATGAGGGTGAAACTGGCTGAGTGTGACCGAATCCTTCCTTTTGTGACAGCTGATCATTCTTTACCACGAAGGCATCAGTGCCTCGGTCCAATCACAGTACCGTGAATTGTGGGATTGCGGGCACAATTTGATGAGTTGGGCAGAGAGGACACATTGGAATGAAGCTGAGATTCCTTAAAAGTCGAGCACATTTATTAGGTCTAATGGAATCTACCTTGTGATATGAAAAGAAAGGGATCAGATCAAGGCCAGACCTGTTGCTCAATTTTTTACCATTGTGTGTTTATTGCATTTCCAGTAGTCGATATCAATTGAGATTGTTTGCAATTCTCATTTTTCTTATTTACTTTTAATGAAATTTTGCGAATTTTGGGAAAAATAATTTATTGATTTTTTTTTTCTTAAAGAAACGGATTTTGTTTCGATTGTTATTAGTTCACTTTAAAAAAATATTGATTTTAGTTTTTTTTTTCTTTTTTTTTTTTTTCTCGAAAATGAGCAAAATAAAAAACTATAAAAAAAGAAAGAAAAATGAGTGCGGGCAGTGTTGTCGAGTTTCAGTGTCCGGTCTTAAGTGGTACATCGACTTTGAAGTCGTCTTCGCTTTTTTTTTTTAAAGAGGTAACCGAAAAAAAAAATTTGTAATATACTTGAAACAGTTCGTCTTGACATTACGCCTTGCACTTGACACTTTAAAGAATGACTTATTTCATGTCATGTTGAAAACATTTTCTCGTCGCCTTTTTATTGACTGAATCAAGCGTTACAAATTGCAACATCTTTTTGAACCGAATAAATCGAATTTACTTTAGACAGCGCGGAACATTACCTTTTAAGTGCATTGATACAATATTGTATTTATTTTAATACATTAATCAAATAATAGAATCAAAGATTCAAAAGAGGTATTCGGTTGATCGGTTACAGTATTACAAAGTTTCGGAATTTGACAGATGTGCAAATAGATGAATACAACGCCGAATACGTGACATTTTATCGTTTTATCACATCTATGTTTGTTTTGGGCAAAATGATGGAAGAATGTAAACAGCTTGTTGAATGTTTTGTATATTTATCATAAAACTTTAGTGGCGATCTATCAAAAAGGCGAATTTCGTGTCAGATTTGTCTTTTTGATAGAGCGAAAGTCATCAATTTAGAAAACTTTAGAGAAATTGAAATAAGAAATGAAATTCGAGGTAAACCCATAGATTACCCGCAATTCCGAAACTTTTACGTTCACATCACAGATTTCGGAGTTATGAAAAGTGACAAATCAAATCACTCGTAAAAAGTTACAAGTCAGATGCCATTTGTAAGACAAATCCAACCAAAGAACATCCAATTGAGGTTTGTTGAACATCAAATCTCATTTTAGGGCCACGGCTTTGTACTTGAAAAAAGTAAAGGTTTTTCAGAAAAATTCAAAATAACAAAAAAAACTGTCAATCGAACTCGTTCTTTGAATTCGAAGTGTTGAAAAAACAAACATGGACGAAGAAAATGCAAAATAAAAAATTGAATAAAGTCGTCAAGTTTGAATACAAAAACTGAATTTTTTTTCTTTATTGACGGAAATTGGTTTAGATTGGGTTTGTACTCTATTTCTTTTTATCTCTTTCACTTGTTTAAATGACTCAGTCGCGTGCCAATTGTGAAATCTCAATAAAAAGTAAAGGAAGTGGCAAATCTTCAATATGGAATCTCATTTTGCTTTCGTATTGATCCGCGGCCATCTTTAAGCATTGATGGCACGGCAAGTGAGAAATGAAGTTATCGAGCAAATTATTCATGACCCACCCTTCGTCAACTATTTATGAAACAAGATTAATGATGAAACTCTCATTTTTAAAATAATGTCAGAGTTTCATTATGAAAATCCCAATTAATCCGAGATGTGTTGTTTGAGGCATGGATTGCGTTCTTAAATAATTATTCCGCTTTATTTCCTCTGGGTGAGGTTAAGGGGAGTGAATTAAATGGGATTTTGTGTTGTAAGCAAACAAGCAAATGGCGGCGAACTTTTTTTTTTTTAAATTTTTTTTTTTTATATTTTTCTTTGTGGAAAACGAGAAAATGCGAAATTGGTTTGCAGGTTTTACACTTGGGATGTTTGTCGTTTTCGTGAGGTTCAGCCGTGTAAATACTTAATCTTTTCGTACTTGATGGTTGCAGCTCACGACACAAAAGTTTTTTTGAATTGTTATTTATCCCCTGCACCGGATTTGGCGTGTAAATAAAGTTGGAAATAAAGTTTTGCTGCTGTTGGGGGTTCTGTGCTGTTGTCGTGATGTTTGCATCAAGTCGTCAGCCACAGAAGTCGGTCTTGAGGGGATGTTTTTTAATGAAGTTTAAAATAGTAAAATTTAATTAGGAATTTATCGAAAATTAGAAAAAAATTATCACAAAATCAGGTGTTTTTCTATTTTTTTTTTAATGTATGGAAAGTTATTGACAATTTTATATTGGGGGAAAGTTTAAATTTCTATTAGAAAGTAAAAAATGTAGTGAACACTGAAAAGCAATTTCATTTTACGGTGGAAATTTCTTGACAGTCGTCTTATTTTTAATAAAAGTAAATGAAAATCTTATAGAAAAATAAATATTTCATGTGGGAAAAGATTTGTAGAAATTGTTGTTTTCCAGAAGGAAAAGTAAATAAGAGTTTAATTTACTTTTCAGTGGTTGTAAAGCGATTTAATTCGATTGAATTTAAATAAATAAATTTCTAACGTGGAATTCGCTTTTTCTGCACTTCCCACCTCCCGCCCCAAGAAAAAATGAAAGATTTTCAATTATTTTTGATGATTTTCCCTTAAAATTTCAATTTTTTTGTGAATTTAGATCTCTTAACTTTGTGATTCTAAGCGCTAGCCTGCAAGTGACTGATGGAACTTCGAAAAGAAAAATGTGATGTCAAAAGACTTGCGCATGCGTAATTTGGGGTTTTTGTGACATCATTGAAATAATGCATTTATATTGCCATCACGTGTTGTTTGAATGTCTATCTAAAAATAGAGGTGAATATGATTTGGGTCACGTCACAATGGCCGGCGCACAGACCGATCAATTGCGCAGTAAATTTCTTAAAATTTTAAACTTTAATTACAGTATTTCCTATTTACATTAAAGTTTTTATCACTTAATCTTTTCAGTCTTGGATCATGCACTGGTGACATACACTTAATGTCACTTCATTTTTCTTCGTAATTGGTAGTGAAATTTAAAACTGCACAAAAAAATTTCTCACTTTAAACTCAAATTTGATTTAGAATTCATTTCGCGACTAAAATAAATCAATCTTTTACTTCTTTTTTTTTTTCTTTAAAAAAAAGCCAATAAATCACGCAAAATTCGAACTTCGCACCCCAAACTTAAAAATATAAATTTATGTAAAAAATGAAATTGATGCAAATCAAAACCCGACATTTATGTGACATTTTTACATTAAAACTTCGGAAGTTGCACGAAACTCTCTTTTTTTAGCAGCGTTTGCAGTAAACCGGTACGAAACGCAGCTGTTACAGTGAAAAATTAGCAACATAAAACGTCGTTTTCAGATTTCCACATAATTACGATAATTAACATACATACAGTATGCAATAATTATAACAGCCGATGAAACGAAAACCAGTTTTACCACGCGAAATTGTAATTCAAAACCCTTCTCATTTAACGCAAACATAAATTCAAAAACAAGAAAAAACTTCCCTGCAACACACACAGCAAACAACCGAAGC
>JAQIXT010002586.1:0-10410 GCA_034700445.1 Stenotaenia linearis | reverse complement strand
GTAATAATAATAATGATAATGATAATAATAATAATAATAATAATAATAATAATAATAATGATAATAATAATAGATCGAAGAGCAGATCGAGGAAATCACGACTACGATCGAGGACTCAGAATCCGAAACCGAAACACGAACATCTCGCGAGAAACCAAGCGAGAAAGCCTCAGAACCAATCGTAACGAAAACAACGGCGAGAGATTCCGGACTCGCCGATCTGGATTTCTTTTACACGGAACTAAACTTTGACGAAAGCAAGAAGGTTCCCTTCCCAGAACTCGGAGTCGACGTGGTCGAAGCAACCGACGACGAAGTCGACGGACAGGAGAGAGACATCTCGATATTGGTGTCGGACGTTGAATCATGGGAAGACAACTGGCGATTCAGGAAGAAGACATCGGCTTCTCCATACGGCAACGTCAGAGGAAGGATTGTTGTATGCGACGAACCGGTTCCGATGCTCATTCCTAACCCAGAAGACCGGTTGGTGCGCACACGAATTGGCAGCAAGTACGAAAGATCGATTTATTCAGTTTCACATAACAATGAACCAGAAATCCGCTTGTTTTAAGAAACAATCCCAGGTAAAAATGTTCTATTGAATTCTATAGACCTTTAATTTATTTTAATGGCATTAAGCCTAATTCTACAGTAATCTATAGAATTTTTTTACCTGGGATATCATTTAAAATTTTCAATAATATTTATGAAATGCAAATTTCAAGGTCATCCATTTGGTCCTTCGATAACTTTATAAGGTTACAGGAATTTTGTCTTCTTTTAAGGGATGTCGACGAGTTATCCGACCTATCGGAGAAGAATTCGGACGATTCACTAGACGGGTCGACCAGTGACACAGATTCAGAACTCTGTTTTCAGTATCCGCAAACGAGAAAGAAAAGACCGTTGTTCGAAAACGATCTGAACGATCTAAACAAAGACTCTGCTCGCCAAACTCCGAGTCCGAAACCGACTCCGATGCCGCGCAAAAGCAAAAATCTCACTACAACTGATGTGCCATTTGTATTGCATTCACCCCCGAAATTCAGTCGTCCGTCGACCGATTCCTCACCCACCAGTATTCCAGAATTTATTCACCAGCTTCAAGATGTGGAAATAGTCGAAGGAAATGCGGCCATTTTTACGTGTAAAGTATCGGGGAATCCCGAGCCGCAGATGAAGTGGTATCTGGAGGGACAGGAAGTCGTTCCTCACCCTTATGTAAACATAAGTAAGTATTCTGATAATAGAGAGTTTGCGGAGAACAAAACTTATGTCTTATAACTTATAAATTCCATGTTAATTATAAATCTGACTTATATTTAACATGGAATTTATAAGTTATAAGACATAAGTTTTGTTTTCCGCAACTCTCTATTACGATTACCACCTTTTGAAATGTCAAAATCCGGAGATTATATTACATCACGGTATTGTGATGAGGAGGGTTGTGCAAAAATAAAAATATAATTAAACTGCCATCTACTTGGTTAATGTTTTGTTGGTTTTCGGTCTAATTATATTTATTTTAATGAATTTTCTGTCAGAATTTATTAAAATAAACTGAATTTGACCGAAAACCAGAGTCTCCGGACGAAAGCTAGAAATTAAATTAGGGACTTAAATCTCAATCAAAGTCAATTTGGGGCATTAAAACTAAAGTTAGGGCTCTAAAAGTCAATTTTGATACCACCCCCACTTAATGGACCTTAAAAGTCAATTTTGAGGAAATTAAACTCAATTTATGACCCTAACAGTCAATTTAACCATCTAATTCAGCAAACCATGGATCTGGTTCGTGGACTTTGGAGTTATTGTCGGTTTCGTTGGTGTCCAGTGGGTCTGAATTAATGGCAGTTGTCAGCAACAGACTCGGCCAATCAACTTCCAGTGCCTACCTCAATGTTGGTAAGTAATAAATATAAAACTATAAAAAAAATTGAAATTTTTTAACTTTTTAAATTTTTCAAATTTTATCATTCCAGTTGAAATGAAGAAACCGGAAGTTCATTCCTTGACCAGAAGGGTCAACAACACCCAAGATCAGGTTCACGTAGAAGCAGAAAAAATGCTCGTTTCCACAAATCAGGTAAAAAAAAGTGAAAAAATGTTTAAAAATTGTTTAAAAACGACAACTAACCTGTTTTTGTCAAATCCAACCATCTGTTTTAACCCCTTTAACACGAACTCAGTTGTCTGAACTGTCTCGTCAATTGGATAAAGTAGACAACACAATCACGAGGCTGGAAATTCAGTTCCAGCAACGAACGTGGGAGGAAAGACAAGCCGAGTTGCAGAGAGATGCAATACACGATAAAACGGTCGAGGTAGTGTCCTTTTTGGATCAACTATCCTTCGTTTTTTCTATTTTTGCTTGTTTTCTTTGTTTAAAAGTGAAATTTTAGTGTTTTTTTTGGATTTTGTAACTCTGGGTTCTCGTTTGTGGTCACATTTGAAGTTAAACTTGAATTTGTTGAATTTTAGTCAGGAAAAGAGAAGAAATTGCAATTACTTACCATGCATTGGCTTAGCTAAGTTCTTTGGACCCTGGGGATAACCTGTGGGTTGTAGGGGAGTCCCTACTTGTTTATGGAGCCTTACACTTTTCCAACTGTTGCTACAGTATATGATAGCTGCCATTGGCTAGGTGTTGGTTCAAATCAATCCTTGTCTTCGGAAAGGTAGAAGGAATATGACCGCCGGTGACTCACCGGTCGGCACTATCTGTCGTACCGTTAGGGGATTGGTCACTTAGGTGTACCGGAAGTATGTTACCAATCCAAATTTACGTGGTAAGGCCGAGGGCGCCTTGCGGAGAGAACTCTTCCGGTGCGCAAGCATGCAAGCACGTTAGTTTTCTGCATGCCGACGCTTGGTGAAGCCCGAGAATAGAGAGATGGTGTCAAGGGATGCGAGTGTCGATACTGCGGGTTGAGACACGATGTAAGCCACCAAAGGGGATCTTTAGCGTTTGGCCCCGCCGATGCTTGGCATAGGCGTGGGATCGAGACGTACCTGTCACAGATGCATGTGGTTCACTGGCTTAGGAATAAAGCCACTACAACTAAACTTGAATCAGCGTTCGTGTCTCACTTACTCATGCACCAAGGACCGGGATATCCCGTCCCTAGACGACGGTGATCTCGGAAGCCGGTCACAGGAAGGTCTAGAGTTGGCTGTTGCCAATAACTCCAACTAGAAAGTTGACAACTATTGGAAGAGGGGAGGTATTGCTTAAGGTTGCAAGCAGCTAGATCATAAGCTACATACTATTTCAAGGATGAATCTAAAAGTAAAATTGGAGTCAAACTGCACTAGATATATATAATGCTATTCTCAAAGTAACTTAAAATGTGATCACAAGTGTGAACATAGCCTAAAGCATAGTTTAATACTTTGCTTTTATAATATCAGGAAAACGCGTCGACTGCTATTCGACAAGTGACAGGCCAAGCATTGGATGTTTTGTCAGCGGCACAAGATGTCATAGATGCTTCTAACGAGTCCTTCCACAGTTCCATCGCTGAAAGGGAGCACAGAAAATGGCAGAATCCTACAGGAGTCATTCCTAACAACCCTTACAGCACAGAGAACCTAACAAAAAGGGCAGAAAGGGGTAAAAATGGGTTCTCGCCGCTTCGTTCTACTGCTCAAGTACCATCGATTGAAGCGGACGATGAATTCGATGCCAAACAAGTGGATTTGTCCAGGTAAAGTGTTGTTTTTAATATTAAAGGAATATGTGAGGATAATTTGGGAATTTTAATACATCTTGAGATTTTTGACCTTTCAAAGCAAAATTCACTTTAGGGACACTCGGATCGCAAGATGATCGATGCAATTGATTAGTCTTGCCTAGATCTATCAGCCATGTAAACAAGATGGCGTAAGGATGATCGAAAAGTGTTTATACAGGTCGAACCTCGTTATTACGAACTCGTTTATTGCGAATTCCTTGTTTTAACGAATATTTTTAAAAGTTTGGTTGGATTCCTATCAATTCATTCAATGTTAAAAAATTCGGATATTACGAACTCTTGATATTGCGAACAGATTTGACGGTCCCTTCGAGTTCGTTATATCGAGGTTCGAGCTGTATCCCCAAATTATCACACACTGTTCCACCAATTTGTGAATATAACGGAATAGGGTGACCACACTCAAGGATAGAACAAATCTATATACTAATTGGGTTTTTTAACAGGACTAGTGAAACTGAAAGCGAAACTGACAACACTAACACTGGAAATGAATCTGAGTAACATTAATCTTTTTATTAGATTTCCTTTCATAAATGGTGCTGGGTTCTTTAGTGGTGGTTTAGACTAATAATACTGACTGAATTCAAAGTTTAATTATCTATTTTGTGACTTATTAAGTGATTTTTATTTTTTTACAGATACAGACGCGATTATTTTATTAACGGAAATGGGAATTCCAGCGGAGAAATGCATTCGAATAGCGTTACCGTCGATACCGGAACGAGGAATTCGCTGAATTTTGTGGAGGAAACGGTGAGAAATTGGGAAATTTGTGTTTTATTTGTTATTTATGTGGCTTTGTATGTAAAAGATGTACGTTCGAGCTGGGAAGATGAGTTGTTTGGAAGATAAAGTGTCAGATTTGGAATTGCAAGTTGAAGATATCGAAGATACCACTTCGTCCAGACATGTTTGTGATTTGGAGGATAAAGTTGTGTATGCAGCTGCACAGATTACTCATAATGAAAACCAGGTATTTTTGTTGTTGTTTATGTGTTTGGAAAGTTGTTGTTGGTGTTTGGAAGCTCCTCTGCAGAAGTTGTTGTTTTTAGATGAAGATTGTATGATTTATGGTTAAGTTGTTTTGCTCAATTTTTGTTGATTTGATGTAAATTTTGATAAATTTTTGCTAATTTTGGATTTAAGTTTTGTAAATAGAGACTTTGCGATGCGCAAAACGCTAAAAACGTATACCACATAAAGAGTACTTGTTTACCAACAACTTCTAGAGAGAAGTTTTCGATACAGCTATTGGCTGCTTTCCATCACATGACCCAACCAACATGGCGCCTTCCCAAAATCATCCACTCTAACTTTAAACCTTCAATCTACTTTTCTCTCAACAGCTCTCAATTGTAGAAACTCAAGTAAATCGACTACAAAAGACCTTAGAGTTACCTCTCAACTCGAATCGTGTTCAAAGATCGAATTCGGATACGAGTTCGTGGCAATCCAACAAACGAATATCGAACTCGAACTTGCTTAGCCCGGACGACGGCGAGTCCAACCGGTGGACTTCACTCAAGAATCCGGCTTTTCGAACAGGGTCTTTGGAAAGACTGAACTTGGTTGGCCAAAAGACGCTCAGGTCGCCGACAACTCCACTAAGCAGAAAACTCTCAACGAGTGTGTCTTGTTTATACCGTCCTCCAAGCACAGAAAATGTGTTTGTGTCCACTCGAAACGTTCGCGACGAGGTGCCAAATTTGCCAAACGTGAAACAAATGGTTTCGAAATACCAAGAAGGACTCAAGGAAA
Source organism: Stenotaenia linearis (assembly GCA_034700445.1). Classification (NCBI taxonomy): domain Eukaryota; kingdom Metazoa; phylum Arthropoda; class Chilopoda; order Geophilomorpha; family Geophilidae; genus Stenotaenia; species Stenotaenia linearis. The sequence continues at coordinate 4,888 of JAQIXT010002586.1, read as the reverse complement.
ATGCATCTCAACCATCTACTCTTGATAGAAAGAAAAATGTTATTTCGGTTGTGGATATTTTCCCTCAAGTAATTGAAGACAAAATGAATAAACTCAAAGCGATAGAAACTTAATCGTTCAGATAAATGAAAAATCTGGATAATCGATTACTATATTTTCTCGGGTAAAATTTTCCTTAAGAAAGTTTCCTAGTAAAATTTCTTCGAAATTATTCCCAAATCTCAATCGTTTACACGAGGAATTTATTTTGGAAATCTCCTTTAATCCTTTTATGTTCAGGGTCAAAACAACTGGGGGAAGGAAGGTTACTTCACATACTTAGTGCAAAGAAATCCACACAAGAGGGAAGATTCTACCCCTAGAAATATGCAGAGAATTCTTGGATCGCTTTGAGTTTATTCAAAGTTTATTTTTGTTGGGAAAAGTTTTATTAAACTTTGTTTTAAAACTTTGAAACTTTAGAATGAAAATGATGAGCAACCAGTGATGGAAGCAAGGAATATAGTAATATTGGATAAAGGTTCATTGACAAGAGGGTTCACCAAAAGAGAGGTAACAGGAAGTAGTGAAGAAGAGCAGCAGGGACCAAGAGTTCCTTCAACTGTAGTTCAACAGTTGTCTCAGAAATTTGAGAGGGAGAGTAAAGTAGAGATTGAGAGGGATAAGTCTCCTGCAAGTGCTAAAAGGGTTAGATTATAATTGAAATTATAATTTGTATTTATGTTTCCATTTTATCTGGACACTGTTTGTTTATCCTTTATTATATTTTTTGGGTTGTTTTCTGTGAAAAGACTTGGAAAATCAGTTAATTTCATTAATACATTTATTTACTAATTTGTTTCTGTTTATATTATTTTACTAACAAACTAATAAAGCTCGCTTTCAATTCATTTTCATTTATCTTTGTTTATTTTTGAATAGGCATCTCTCGATATGTGGACAATAACTTAACGGTGGTGTTTCTGATGGTGAAAACTTATAATTTTTGTAAACAAACATCTAAATGTGGATTGTTTAATAATTATGAAGTTTTTGGACCGTTGCAAGACGAACTACTGTAAAAGCATTTGCCAAGAATGTTTTCATTAATCAAGAATGAAAGTTAGAGATACAGCCTCAATTGTAATCCTCACTTATGAGAAAGTGTTGTCCACATATCGAGGGAGTCCTGTGCGTTCGGGGTTAATTGAATCTCGGTAGATGTTGTTGAATGTTAACTCTTTAGATTTCAGTTCATGTTTGGATGTGCTGTTTCAAAATAATCAAACTAATTATTCACAAATACCACATTTTATCGATTAGATGACTCCATTAAATACCAGAAAGCAAATACTGCCATTCAATGCAGTGGCATAGATAAGTTTTGGGGGCTCTTAGGCAAGATACCAATTACAGGTTCCTATTTTCATAAAATAAACTGAAATTATGCATAGAATTACAAATGGCTGGAGAACCTGTAAGTCACTGGAGCCCTGTAAAACTTTGTACATTGTTTGTGCGACTTAATGTCTTTGCATATCATTTAATCACTTGAAGTATCGTAAACAATTACCTCCTTTTTGTTAAGTGAAATAGAGACTGCAGCTTCTAATCGATAAACTATGGTATGTCATATTTCTTCGATAGTTCCTGCACTTCTAATAGTATAGTTGCCACTAGTTATTCAACTTCATTTTAAGTCATTTTAATGATTTACAATCTCAATCTGACTTAAATAAACTGCTTTTAAAGCTAGAATCACAATGTTTGATGCACAATTAACTCCAAAATAATCATTTTACAAATCAAATCTCATCAAAGCTTTTGTGATTTGCAATAAGAGCTGCAGGGTTTATTCGAAGAAATGTGGCACTGGTATCTAACAAGTTGGATGGTACTGGAACTACCCAGCATTTTCTACCAACCGGTTATTAATACAAATACCGTTTCACTTTCGATTTTCTAGGTGCACAGTCTCACTGCACGATCTCTTTGCAAGGAATTTCGCGAAGCAGCACAAAAGTACTCCAATACGAAACGTTTCCGATACCCGGTAACCACAGGTGACTCGGATGAATCGCTCTCGCCTGACGGTTGGTTCCCAAATGTATACCGACCTTCGCTTAATTTTTCTCACACAAATAATGTAAATGTAACCGTGAACGGTGAATGGGGCCAAACTTCGCCGGACACCGACGGACACGGATATACATCGGACGAAAGCGGTGCAAGTACCGTGTCCTTACCCCGATACCGTTTACCAGTTCACAGCATGTTTTATAAGAATTCCATGCATTGAAGATTTTACTTTTTTTTGCATTTTTGGTTTGGAAAGTCACACTTGTTAGAAGGACTGAAGCCTTCTTCTATGCAGATATATTTGTTCTTCATACATTCAGGGTTGAAAGAGTATTCGGTTTGGTTCTTCGAAGTTCTGTGGATTATGTTGAGAGAAGTACTTGAGGTTAAAGTTGCAAACTCTTGAAGGCTGATGGAAATCTTGTTGTTGGTTCCAGTGTATGTTGTGTGAAGATTCACTCTTGGAGGTGGTGTTTAGCCTTAGTCGCAGAAATTATGCCGATGTTAAATAACCAGTATTGTGAAAGGTAGGGAAACCAATCAATCAAAACCTATTTACTTTCTAAATATCCATTTCTGTTTGTGGTGTATCCAAAATATGAGTTGGTGCACCTTATTGTCATGCATTTGACAAAATTAGGACTTGGCAACTCCTTCAACTAAGGTATTTGTTAATCACCTAAGCAACATTGCAGAATGTTGCAAAATTTGTATATTGTTGCATTTTTTGAAGTATTATGCAGGTTTCTGCAGATCTTTGTAGGTATTTTGCAAATATATTGCAGTTTTTTGATCATTTTGTACAATTATTGTACATTTTATGTCTTTTACTGATTTCTTCATCTTTTCCACATTTATAATGTGGTTCTAAAGTTGGGAATCATTTGGAATTCTCCTAAATAACTCAAACAAACTTCATAGATTTACATTTTTATTTCAATGCATTTCCTAACACACTAATTCCTCCTATAACCAAGAACTTCGATGACTAAACCCTATAACCACTTTCAATCTTGCTCAAAATGATACTGATGATCCCTTTACCACTCCTGGAAATCACATCCAATCACAAACCAGATAACAGTATTCAAAGCCAACCACAAACCCGTTTACAAAACCTCAAACTCCCCAACGCACTCAAGCAGCTCTCCAATTGGCCGATGCTTTCCAGGAGAGAAAAATGATCATCCAGTATACTTTTTGGTTCATCTCTTGAGTACTTTTTTGATATCAAGGGTCCAAAGTATTAAAATAACTAAAAATAATTAAAAACAACAACCGAATACTAAAAAAAAAGTTCTAGAATCGATGTCATCATCAGTTTGGACTTTATTTTTATAATTTTTATTAATTTAAATAAGAAATGATTAAAGAATCAAAAAAATATTAATGTGTAATGGTGTAAAAATATTCTTGTTATAATTAATGAGTATTTTTAGGAAACTTAAGCAGGTATTTTTATTATAGAAATATTTCTAGAAGTGTAGTTTGGTAGTGTTTTGTAATTCCAAATTATCTTTGGGTCAAATCAACAAGATAATTATTGTAATTATTTAATAAATAAATAAAAATTCAATGACATTCTTTATAAATATATTATTATTAATAGAGTTACCTATCTGCAAGTTTTCTACTATGGTATTATATTGTAATTTAGAATATTTTTGTAGGAATTCCAAACTTCACTCTTTCTAGGTGAGCTAGCCTTGTTTGTTGGTTGTGAATGGAAATAAATAAGAAATTGGGTGATCAAGTTATGAGATTTTCAATGGGAATATTCTTAAAAGATGTGTTTGTTGTGGGTTTTCTGTTGGTTGTGTTTAGATAGACTATGGGTGACATTGAGAAATGAATTTTCAACTACAAATTGTGCCATTTTCAATGTTTTCTGTGTAGAAAAAGATTTTGAGAGATGTTGACGATTGGTTATCCATGCAAAGGTGCAGATGTGCCTCAAAAATTCAAATTTGATAATTTTCTTTTCTTTTTTCAGTCTTTTTTCATCAATTTTGTATAAATATTTAAAGTTGTGAATAAATAAGTACCTGTTTCGATTATTTTTTATGCTTGTTTGTTAGTTAAAGGAGGTTGTGTGTATCGACGGTGCGGTTAATGTCATGCCGCACAAGGAGAAGCGAGACCGGGGAAGATTCTCAGGGTCCGTCGAAGGTACGATAGTTTTTTTAAAGCCTAAATAGTGTTAAATAGCGTTTTAAAAAAATGAAACAAGCCTCAAATAGGCTTAAACAGTCTTTATTTTCAGTTTTAAAAGGCAAAAACAGTCATAATTATTAAATTAGCGAAAAGTACGGGAGTTTTTGCACGGACGTGAAGAACCGATTCCGGCGGCTTTTGGTCCACCGCGAGCCGCCCACTGCGCGCGCCTTCCGTACTCAGAAAATGAGTTTTTTAAAAGACAAAAATAACGGTAAGCATAAAAATACAAAACAAAATTTAAAAATAAATCACAGATAGTTTCTTCCATTTGATCACTAGACGGCGCTAAGAAATATCGATTCATAATTTCATATCGACTAAACCGTAATCGATATCTAATCTCGTGTGGTTTCCTCGCAGTTCCTTTCCATTTCCGTCAATCAACTGGATTATTTTCGTTCTAACTACTCGTGTCGATGCCCGTTGGCCGATTAGTTAAAATAAACATCGCATGGTAAGTCTAAACCCCCAAAATCGCAACTTAAAACACTTTTATTCACTAAAAAATCAAATTCAAACCACGTGCTGCTCGATCACTAAGCCTAACTCCATTTCCTCACTTCCAGGTCAGTCTTAGTCGCAGGAGGAGTGTATGCATTTTGGCTAGCGAAAA
>JAQIXT010002585.1:0-10418 GCA_034700445.1 Stenotaenia linearis | reverse complement strand
AACATTCAAGATTAGCTCCCAAGGATGCAGCGATGTAAACAGTAAACAAACTGATCTCAATCTTGGAATTAAATTCACCCATTAATATTACTATTCCAAGTGAACCGCAAAAGTTGATTCAACAATACCAAAAAATATTAAAACAACATTAAAATATCATTTAAAAAAAAAAAAATTTTAACATTTAACGTTATTTTAAAAAATGTTAAATAAATATTGTCGTATAAACAATACAATAACATCTAGAATTGAATGTTGTGAACTTAGAGTTGATTCAACGTTTACTCAACATTGAATCAACATTAGCCGTCTTATTGGGGTTGATACTATATGTTGGCGAAGCTGTCTGTAAGAAAGATTGTTAATATCACGCGTTATTAATCACGAGCACTTTGACGCCAGTAAATAAATATTAAAAAAGTGGGTCATAGTAACGCGGTGTTCGGTGTTGTAATTTAATTTGATGGCAATAAATGTGGCGTGTTCATCAAACCGCTAGTTCATCAATAAAAGCTTAAATTGTACTTGACACTGTACGAAAAAATTAAATTGGTAAAAAAAAAAATTTTTTCAATTTGATTTTTTTTCAATTTTTTTTTATTTAAATTTTATTTTTAGAAAAATAAAAATAACAATTAGTAAGGAAAACCCAGTTGTCATGGCAACAAGATGCAGTTTTATTAGATAATAGAGGAAGGTGCGGTTGAAATAAAAAGAGCAAATTTCTCACGTGAGAAAAGGAATGTTTTGTTCCGTAATCCGACTCGTAACGCCTACACTTAAAACGGGAAATTCACGTGAGAATTGAGTGGCGTTAGAGCGAATTTTGACTTGGCACATTTTCTGCCTTTTAAATATAAACACCTGCATTTACTGGCATTTAATGCTAATCATAACAATCTCGTCAAATCTAAAAATAAACTTCCACATTTTTCCGAAATAAATATTCGAATTTTTATGTAAAAAAAAATTAATTGATGGACGATGACTTACCTGGCCTTGTCTCAGCGTTCATTGATGGCCTAGTTGATGCGGTCAGTAGGTTTAGCGAAACGCGTTCGATCCCCGTGTGAGCTCGAGCTGCCTGGTTTCTTTCTGGAGCGAAAGGAAATTGGGTTGGATCCAATCACTGATGGGGTTGGAGTGAGGCTCGTGACGCAGATGCGTTATGAGTTTTATAGTCGGACGTGGCGTGATGGACTTGTATAATTTATTCAAAAATTTTACACGCATTCGAAATGCGAGTTCGTTCACTTTGTTGCGTTTCATGCATGTTTAATCCGACAATCTAGAAAGTGCATTTTTAATGCGAATTTCGAGTGGGGTGATTGTCTTAATTGTCCTTTTATCGAGTTTGCAATTACTGCGTGTTGTTATGGCGTTTTTCGAAAAATTTCATTACGTTTACGACTTGAATAACAGTGTGATAAGGAGAGAGTATTTCTTGTTGTTGGGAGATGCTAAGAAAACATTTTTCAAGTCGTTGTCCGACAATATGAAATCTTTCTTTTTCGGTTCATAACGCGTTGCCCCCGAAAACACGCCGTGTAGGCTTTACTGCGGGACTCGTGTTGCGCTTCCGTCCGTTCGTTTCCTCGGCTTTGGAGGATGAAAGGATTACGTTTGAGTTGAATAAGTTAGGGGAGGTCCATCAATGAAATTGAAGGTAATAAAATGTGGGAAAGGGTTTTAAAATCGTAAAATTCTAACATTCGATACTAAAAAGAGAGGGGGAAAGGGTCAGTGACTGGGAAAACTGTCCACACAAGAGAAAATGTTGATATTGCTGCGCTGTATGGGCGGTTCGAAGGAAATGAGGTATTGGAAGTTGAATTAGGGCTATTTTGAGAGTTAAGTTTGAATTGGAGAGGCAGTTTTGTTCTGGTGTAGTGGAAACATGGCTTGTTGAGCCTTTAAACAAGGTTTTATCCAAGTGGCATATTGGTCTTGAATGTAATAAGATTTTTTTTTTGTGGTTAATGATGTGAATTCACGCTCGGTCGAGTGGAAAATTTTGAATTTAAAGATTTTAATTCGTAAATATTATTGATGAGGTATTCGTTTTAATCAAACCAACCCGGAATTAAAGCACGTGCAGGAAGATTTTTTTTGTGGAAATTGTCGATGGTAAATATTAGATTTCAATGCGAGAGAGATGAAATTAACTAAATTTAATTACTGTAAATTTTTGTAAATTTGATTGTTCTTGCTTTCTGTGTTTTAATTAAAGTGAATGTTGATTTAATTTACTATTAATATACTTGGTGCTGTTATTGTTAATAGTGACGTCATTGTAATTACGGAAATGCGGTTTGGCCTTAATTAAGCTTTCTCTTAATTAGTATTTAGTATTTCAATCGAAAAACCGTAGGAAATTTTCCGTTCGATTAATTTATTTTGGAGTAAACATGGAATTTTCGTGGAATTTTGTATAATTTGTAGACTCTGGGGATTTATTTTTCTAGTAAAAATAAAAACAGAAATTTCTGGTTGTTTTCCATTTCTTAAAGTTGGATTTAATGATAATAGCATAATCTTAGCTCGGTCGCGATTGGCCGGAAGAAACACGAGATTGTTGACAGATGATGCAAATATAAGGAAAACAATGACCCGCAGCGTCGTTAAATGCAGATTATGACGTCATTAGATGGACATTGGGTAATTTTTCCTAAAATGATGTCAATTTTTGATCAAATCAGTAAAATTTTAATCAACTTTGCGTTTTTAATTATTTTCTTTACATATTTAAAATTTTTAAATTTTGATTTAAAAATTTTATGTTTATTTAATATTAAATGTTGAACTAATGATTTTTAAATGACATTTTTTTGTTTTACGCTTACTGGGAAACTGACAAAAACTTCTGGTTTTTATGAAATAATTACCTAATCGCAGAAAAAAATGTTAACTTTTATTTTTTTTGTTAATTCTAATTGTATTTGAAATGTCAAAAACTCCAGATTAGGTTATTGGCTGTCTGGAATGGATCTTATAGTTGTTTGATCTGCTGTTGACATGCGTTCAATCGAAAGAAAGAAGTTTATTGATTGAGAGTGGGCGCAATATCAGAGTTTCTTTAGCACTTGAATTTCTTCTTAAATCAGTTCAACACAGCGGGTCAAAAAAATTTTAAGTTTCATCAAACTTCAACTCAAGATGACGTTTTTCATCAAAGGTTATGGACCTGATTTCCATTTTAATATTCAATTTGGAAATGGAAGCCGTTGTTTTTATGTTTTTTTTTTTGTTTTTTTTTTCTAAAGGTTTTTATTTGTTGTGATTTTTGTAGGTATGTAAATTCTGTAATGATTTCTTTAATAAGGGATTTGGTTTATTTGTTATTTCTTTTTGTATTGGAACTTGATGGTTCTTGAAATCAACCTAAAAGGTCCTTGAATTTATGGGTCTCATAAGCATTTTAATAAGGTCAAACCTCCTTGGGCGCGCAATCGCATTTTAGAAGGATTTTGCGGTGATGCACAGTTGTGTCTTTAAATGTCAGCCTTTTTATGGGGTAAACAAGAAAGTAGAAAACACTGGGGAGGGTGGTGTAAACTTTTTAAATTATTCATCATAAAATGAATCGGATTTATTGGTATTTCTTATGGATTCACGACTTTTTGATGTAATTTTGTAGAAATGGCGCATCAAATGGTTTTAAAAATTTTAGGGAAATTGAGTAATTGAAAATTTCCACTTGCAGGATTAAACTGTTATCTCCTGCATGCGCAGTTTCGACTTATACTTGGTCATTGTATTTACTTAGTTATGTGACGTCATTAATCTTTGTAAAAAGCTCGTAACTCGTGATTAAAATTGTACATTTGTTAAATTGTTATTAAATCATAATTTAATAACTAATTTCATCTGAGCTCGACTTTTTCCATGACGTTGAATTACGATCAAATATTAATCTATCGATTCGGGCTAGTTCGGACCCGTACTTATGATAATGAAGTGTTTTTTCGACACATTTAGATTCGACTCGAGTCTGAATTTGATAGGAATTTAGATAAAATTTAACAGAAAATGTAAATATTCAGTATAAAACTCGAGGAAATTAGCAAAAACTGCAATGACATTAAAAATTTAAGAGAAAACCGAATAAAATCAATAGAAATTGTGTAATATCAATAGAAATCTGCAAAATCGATTTCAAAAAATTACTATGCGATTGTCATGCAATATGCCTTTCTATTTCAATTTACACTTTAAATTACTTTTCAAATATATTTTATATTATTAACACCAGAAATAAATAGAGTGGACTTTGTTTACATCTATATTAACACGAAACTACGCTTTCCATCACGTTCGATTTAATTATCGCACGAAAAATCGCAACTCTTTCACATAATTAATTGATATCAACTGTAAATTCTCTCGGGTAACGCAATAATTGTTGACCTTTTATTCCACACGTGTAGATACATTGCACTTTGCAAATTGGTGCATTTTTCTAGAAATTTCAACTTGTACTTTCCAAGTATTATTAATGACAACTACATCGGGCATTTCTCATTTTTCAGACACAATTAAATGTCACTGAGACGCTTTTCCAAGAAAATTCCCAAAAAAACGGGTCTATTACATGAATACAGTATTATATAATACTTAATTACAAAAATACCATTCACAAAATACAAGTAGAAAGGAAAAATTTGAATACACTGATTATCAAACAGCAATTTAATTCGTATATTATCATTTTATAAAAATAACTTTATAATTTCGATAAACACTATTTTTATTCATCGCTTATTTTATATTTAGCTGTAATTGGTTTGTTTATTCAAGATTTAACTTATACTAAATATGGAATTTATTGCAAACTCTCTAATATTAATGGATTTGCTCAATATTTATAACCAATTATAAATATAAATTTAATCGGGTTTATTTTTTTTATAAATCTTAAATTTTTTCCAGTAATATCCTTTATAAATTTCAAATTTTTCCATTCATGTGCATAGGCCTAAAAATTGATTCCCAGCTGTCATGAATTTGAACATCACAATGATTAACTTCCGGCACAGCCTTCCCAATCTTGCAGCACTAAATTCAAGAAACAAAAGACGTTGCAACAGAAAACAGTATAAGTTTTAGTTAATAGGATATCTAAATGTCAGCTAAACCACAACAATGTCATTAGGCGAAGGACAGAAATAGGTCTGCGTCCATCTTTCTGCAGCTAAATGTGGCAGAGTTGGCAGAAGGTCGATGCTAAAAATAGAAAGCGGCTGCACCAGCTGATTTCACCATGAACCCTGACATTAGTGACGTAATAACGGGAATGATGTATGGTGTTTACATTTCCGTGGTTTAAAAAATGATAGTTAGCGTGAAATTTATAGTTATTAATGGGTGGTCAGAAAACAATTGTAAAAAATCGGCGGGCTTGCTGGGTAAAATTAGAAATTAATTATTTTAAGACTTCCTTCATCTGTAGTTACTCTTTTGGTATTTATAGCTTGCTGATGGACAATGTAAACGACTACTTTATACAAACACATTTTTACATTCCAATTTTAGAATGGCTAAAGTGGTTTGCTTTGTAGACACTGTTTATCGCTTACTTAAGGGTAAAGAACGCAATCGTAAGTGGTCCAATTAACAATTATTCTGATTTTGATTGTGAAATGATAGTGCAGATAAATAATTGTTTTTGCCATCTGTTGTTACAAAACCTTGAAATGTCATTGCGAAGTATTATTTCGATTTTCAAAGGTACAGAAAAAAAAAAAAAAAGGAGTTCAGTAAATTTTGTAAAATGTGGTTTTACAAGTTTTCGTAAACTTAAATGTAATGTAAATAAAATATTAACAATAAATTTAATTTTGTAAGTTTTTGTAAATTTTTTTTTCCAGTGGTGGTAGGATACCCGCCATGTTGGATTTTTATTCATAAGAGCCAATGTTTGAATTTTTTTTATTTTTTTTAAATAAATAAATTGTAAAATTTGAAATGATTCTGTTTTTGCATTTTTTGAAGATTTTAAACTGTTTTATGGGGGAAAAATTCAATATGGCAGGTCCCCTATCGCCAACTACCATATTATTTTTGTTTTAATTGAAAGATTTGTAAGACGAAGTTGTATTTTTAGAGTTTTTGCAGCCATGTTGTAACTTGTGGTTAGATACGGTATCATCGATGAGGACTAAGCTGTTTCTCCACTTAGTACTTCAAAGGGCATTTACAGTGTTGAAACTGTTGATATTCCGCAGGGAATATTCGAATTTGCAAAGTGATGCAACTGAGAATCGAAAAGATTAGCTGAATCACTGCATCTCCCGCAGTTTTCATTCCTAGAAGCTAAAATTCAGTGATGCAAACATTCTGAGTGCAACCATCAGATGAATTTATTGATTGAGTGGTTGGGTGAAATTTTGCTTTTCCAAGGGCTTTGCTGAACTCTAGTGGCAGTGTAAAGACCTTTGGATTCAATATTTTACATTTTAACAAATATTTATGTTAAAATAATATAAAATTTTTAATTATTTCTCATTATTTTTAAATTAAAGCAAATTTAAAGCGAATTAAATGATATATGAAAGGGTTAAAAGGGTTTCAGGGTTAAAAACAATATTCTAAGCTTTGATATATTTATCTTTCTAGTTTTTGACATCTGTTTATGCCATTTTTCGTGATAGTTTTGAAACGTCATATTTTTTTATATTTTTTAAATATATTTTTCGATTTCAATGGTTTGGTACTAGATAGCGGCACGTTGAATAAGACTATAAATTAAAGTGAATTTATGAATGCAGCTACTGATAAAAGAATATCACAGACTTGTTTAGATTTTGCATTTTTACTCTGCTGAAATCTTCCTTCTCCATTTCCTTTTATTTTTAGAGATTGTGAGTGAATTCGAATGATTTTATGATCAAATTTATTTCATTGCTCTATTATTTTTTTTATTGTTATTACGCCCTGAAATCATAACCAGCGTTTTTTGGGGAGAAAATGAAATGAGTTGTAACGAGGTGTAGTCACGAAAGGAAATCTCACAGGTTTTTATTTTTTAAAGGGGGAGTGCGGAGTGATTTGTGAATTTTTTATATGAAAAAATTATTATAATTAAAATTTTTTTCGAATGTTAGAAATAAATTTGGCTACTTATTTCTTTTTTTTTTCTGACAAGTTTGATTTTTATTTTTATTAATTTCAATTTCTATCGATTTTGTGTTAACTGGTTGGAATGTGACTCCGTAACGGTCAAGTGACGATCTCCAGACTCCAGATGTGCATTAGATTCCATCAGATTGCTTAAGCTTCGCTGCTGGACTTTGACGGTGAAGCATCTCAGGGGCTTCAAGGTACATTTACCCAGAAGTCGTTTTTCTTTTATTCAACAATTTGCCGAATTTATTCAAACAACTTTCACATTTTTCAATTAACAACCGGTATGTCTTTAATGATTGCTATTGTTTTAAGTCCGGGTAATTTAGCATTTTATTAAAACATTTTTTAAATATTCTGTAACAGCTTTATTGTATTTTTATAGTGTTTTATGAGTAGTAATTATGATTTGCTTTCGTGCATTGCAGGCGTGCTACAGGTGAACCATACAGAATTTTGAAATAGTCTCGCTAGATGCCGCATCATTCTGATGGAGTAATAAAACGGGAGATGAAAGTGAATATTCTAATAATATTTAGTTCTAGCCATTTTTTTAATCCTTTCTTTTCACTTTAAAAAATTGATGTAGTTAATGTGAGATATCATTAGATAGGTTATTAAAATCAATATACCGTATACTTCTGTGTTTCTGTTTTGGTCATAATTTTAATTTAACTATACCATTTGCTTTGACTTTGAGTGCAAAATAAGGTGAATATTTTATTTCTCGAATCGAAGAGCATCGGTATCTGAGATACAGACAATATTCGATTTTTGGGAGTACCGATAAGCACTGCAAAGTGGAATTTAGTCGACAAGAATTTGGTCAACATGTAATTACTAATTACATGTTGATCAAATTCTTGTCGACCTGAGGTCGACATATACAATCTGGAATTTGGTTGACAGGAATTTGGACTGTAGGAAACTGTATTGGTATTGGTAATATGAATTATTGAAAATATTTTTAAATTGATGATGAAATAAATAAATTTGATTTACTTAAATGCTTTTATACGAGGATTCATTTTATTAAAAATCAGTCTAAAAAGAAAGAATAGCAATAGCACACATCTAGGACAATGAAGTTACATAAATTAGCAAATACAGTAAAAAAAAAAGAATTCTTAAATTTTGTCAAAATTTGAACAAAATATTAGGATAACATGAAACTTTCAAAAACATTCTAAATATCCGATTAAAATATTACAAAATTCAATTAACTCAAATAACAACAAAAATATAAATATCATAGTCTATGATTTAATGTTTATGTCTATGTTTAATGTTTAAATTTAGATTATTTAAAGGCGCAGCCACTCAGAATACGTTTTCTCCCTCTCAACAACTCGTAAGTCGAAGAGAGCGATCATCATTGCGTAGCTCATCCGAAAAAATCGGAGATCAACGCGGCTTCACGCTCAAGAGAAAACGTTCTTACTCATCCTCGTGGTTAGCGCAATCCGTCTCTTTGGATAAAGAGTGCGGCGATCAACCTTTAGAAATGATCCTGTGAAGTATGATCTTAAATTTATTAGCTTCTTTCTAATCTTCCAACTTTCCAGGATGCTGTTCATTACAAAACTCAGTAGAAAAACAGATTCGATTATTAAATTGCGTTTTAGTTATTTATTTCTTTTTTAATTTTTATTGATATCTACAGATAATATTTTATTTATTCTTGCGAATAAATGTTTATTTAATATTAAATTTCTTATTACAATTGTTTGTAATGACTTAAATCACACACATGACTGCCATTTGCAAATAACAACATAAATTTACTTCTTAACATGATAACCAGATGGCAGATCTACACATTTAAGTTTTAAGCGCCAAACTTAAGCGCCAAACATCTGGAAAAGACAAATCAATTAGGTAATTAGGTAAACAAAAAATACCCAGTTACCCAATTTATACAACAATACGTGGCCTTCTTTGGAGTCTAACAAACCGTATTTTCAAGAAGCAATCTTGAATATTGTAAATTTAAGATGAAAAATTTCACTTAATTCATTCTTTCGAATTATTACTGTATTTCTTCTGATTAGGCATCTAAATTAACGAAAAGTAGGCGCTCTTAGTCCTATATTCGAGGGCGGCCTCTAACTTCAAGCTGCTTGAATTAAAATGTGATATTTATTCAATAGCATAGTGATACAAGGGCAGGTGCAAAATGATTTTTTTTTGATTAAATTAAAATTTTCCTATTTGTTTCTAATTTAATTTCTTTATTTATTATTGCATTTAAACATAGTTTTGCACTAATATGTAAAGTTTTACCTCATTGCTTTTATGTATAAAAAAAGACAAAATTCAGTCTTCAATTTTGGGAAAAATTTAGAGATTTTATGATGGATCCATGCACCCCCTGCATACGCCACTATGGTGATATGTCACTGATACGGTAATTGAATCCATTTTCATTTTATTTCACCCTAGGACAATATAATATAGGAATGGGCGATATGATAATATTGTATCGGGACGATATGGGACAACGATATTTCAATACACATATCGATATTTTCATTGCACGATATGTATGTTTGTATTGTATCGTTTTTTTGGTTAAATTCGATACGATTTTCACTTGATATTTCTTATTTTCTTTTATATAATTTTAATTTTTTATACTATTTTCTTTTCTTTACTTTTTCACATTTCAAAACATTTTTTCCATCTTGAAAAGTATTTTTCATGTGTTTTTAAAAATTGTATTGTAATATATCGTATCATATCGTAAATTTTGACGACATATCGATTCATTTCGTATCACAATATTTATGATACGATAAGTATCGCGTATCTATATTTTTACATTTGTGCCCATCCCTAATTTATACAAGTACTTTAATCAGTTTTCTAATTACCATATTAAAGTTTGCCATCAAATAAAGCAAAAAGTGTTTTTGAAAATACCGTACATAAAACAATGAACTTGACCATTTGTTAAATGTTGACAAATCACATGTACCTATATCACTTTTAAAAAATCATAACTTTTGCAGAAGTAAACCTTTATTTCAATAAAATCCGTAATGAAAGATTATTAAAACATACATTCAAAATTAAACAATTCAATACAGCGGTTGATTTTGCACACATACAATGCAACTTTCATACAACAACTTACAATTTCTTAATAACCCTGCTGCAGCCATTGACAGTTCTAAAAAGAATCCAAAATTATTGCGAATTTTGGGACAACACTCCGTACATTCCGATTTGTTGTTTTTCTTCCTTTAACAATCCAAGAAATTTGCCGCCATCAATAGTTCCAGACAAATTTCAAC